>JAXDDX010000107.1:0-30000 GCA_034670405.1 Hoplostethus atlanticus
ATAATAATAATGATAATAACAATAATAATAATACACTTATGATTTATATACATTTATAAATATGTTTGGGGGGGAAATTATGTATAAATATTTATACATTTATAAAATATATAATATTAAGAATTTATAAATATGAATGGAAAAGCACAGGGCAGTCTATAATAATTAATAAACATTATTTTATTTTATTTTTTAGGCTTTAGAATACACACTTGCAATTGCATATGTTGGCCATAGGGGGCGCCCTTCTTAGGACCGATACACACTTCCCAAAAACAATGCCACCATTTTAAGCCCACACCAGTTTGACTAGATTTGCACCCCAGGCAGGTTCAAAGGTCATTATCTATGTGTTCCAAGGGTTTTCCTACTTAGGACCATGATTTTGGTCCTAACTTGTCCATTGGTCCCTATATGGAAGGTTGTTTTACTGGTCGAGGTCTCAACAAGGGTAGATAAACAAGAACACACACACACCCTCTGCTCTCTCCCTTTGAGTTGAGTGAGGGTCGGATTTGCGTTTAAGAGCACCCAGGAGGCTGAGATGGAGAGCCCACTGTGATTTACCGAGCGCTAACACTGAAGTGGCAATCTGTTTTACTTCACAGAAGCTGTGTGTGTGTGTGTGTGTGTGTGTGTGTGTGTGTGTGGGTGTGTGTGTGTGTGTGTGTGTGTGTGTGTGTGGGTGTGGCATCAGCGCTCTCAGGGACCGAGGCAAAAACAATTCTTACCAGTCCAACGCCCTTTTCATAGGAATTTGTGTTGTCCGTTATCACCTAGCAATTTGGTGTGTGTCTGTGTGAGTTTGTTTCTATCGTTGTGAGGACCGAAGTGAGGACCGAACGTCCTCACAACGATAGAAGGATGAGGAAAATCCTGAGGGCAAGTGAAAGCATTTTGCCGGTCCTCGCTTCTTTAAGGGGCTAGTTTAGGTTAGGGTTAGGGAATTCATGCAGTTAAAGGAAAGTCCTCACAAGTATAGCAATACAAATGTGTGTGTAAGTGTGTGTGAAGTCATTACAGTAAATGATATATTAGCCCAGTGACTCCGGCAGCCCGAGGCTTACATTAGGAAAATAAAGATTTTCCACAGGAGCCCAGTAGCACCGAGCTCACTGCTTTCACAGCTTTGAGGTGTCGAGGCCTCGATGCTGCTTAATAGATTAATAGATTATCCCCCTAGCAGTACTTGCTTCATGTGTGTGTGTGTGTGTGTGTGCATGTACAGTATATGTGCTGCACTCAGTATAAAGTGTGTTTGCTAAATGCCAAAAATGTGGTATGTGCTTTCAGCGTGTGTGAATGGAGCAGCATCAAGTCCAACGCGATCTGATTGCGTCTTCAGCGTCCGTGTCTCTGCATCCTAACTCAAGTTGTGGTCGTGGATAAATATGGTTCTGAAATCTCCGGCGGTTGTTTTCATGGTTGCGTTACAGTCGGATGTGCTCCTGCTGCTGAAATCAGTTAAAATGTTCAAGGTACAGTACGCTACATGTCCAACGTGATCCAGACGGCATCATGCTGGTTGCTGATGCACAATAATTCAATTCAGTTCCTTGTAGAAACGGTAAGAAATGTGTTCAACCAGCCGGACATGACAAAAAGGGAGCCTCTTATAGAAGTGACTCAATATCCAGAACAATGCTCCTTTGTCTGTGATGCTCAAGAGTTACTCCACCTCAACGTCCAGGAAGGATTTAGTTACGGAGTCACACTGGTGATCAGCTTCTCACTCTTTACCACTGTGAGACCTTTACTGGTTCATGGGTGTTAAAGCTGTAGACTTGGCTCCTGTTTACTTCCAAAACTTGATTTCACAACATAATTCAGGAACTGAGTAGAAACTGTGGTCACCAAAATGAAACCCTTTTTTTGCTCTCCCTCACAGAATGATGTCTTCCATGCGAGCGACGCCTCCCTTTCCCCCAGCGTCAGAGGAAGAGGACGCGATAGGCCAGGACACTGTGGCCTGGGCCAACATCGAACGAGAGGGCCCGAAGGAGAGGGTGTCGCCCGCGTCGCACAACCAACCCCACCCGGACGAGCTGCAGCCAATCAGGGAGAAGCCGCCCGAGGCTGAGTGGGAGAGCGTAGGGCCTGCCGCGATGGTGAGAAGAGAATCGTCCATATCTTATCCTTAGATAGCCGCTGCTACAACTCAGTCTATAAAACACACACGTACACTGTGTTTATTTTTTATTTTTTATTTATTTATTGAATTGGGACAGTGCACATTAATCAGCATATCAGCATTACACATCAATGTAAATGTGCCGGAATTAGCACAATTGCTAAATTTCATCCGTAGTCCCAAGGCAGGTACTCACAAAAACACGAAACAAACCTCACAACTACAAAAGACAAATTACAAACAGTATTACAATAAAAAGTTACATACAGTAAAAAAGATAAAGTGCACAATGAACCGAAAGCCCCCGGGAACGGCACCAGAGGAGGAAACAGATATTATGTGTGGGTACATAACTGGTTTGTTTTTAACCAATGTTTGAGATTTTTTTTAAATGCTAAATAGTTGTCGCAGTCCCTGATGTGTTCTGGTAACTAGGAATGTGTGCCGCTTACAGACACCACCATTTGACTGAATTATTGTTTTTTTTCTGGATGAAATCATTTAACGGTGGGGGGGGCAAGCCCATTTAAAACTTTAAAAACAAGACAAACATCCATGAAAGTTTGGTAACTGTCAATGTTGAAAATGTTAAACTTATTTATGATATTGCAATGATGGAAATGAAGAGGTTTCCTATCCTATGTTCACACTCAAGGAATGAAATACATGCAGGACAATACTGCATGTACAAATTCACATACACATGCATAATGGTGATTGTGCACAAGTTCATGCACACAGGCATGAATGCGCGTGCACATACACACACACACACACACACACACACACACACACACACCAGTGGTTCTTTCTGGACTATGTGCTGCAGGCAGTGCTATAGGCAGCTGCTCTAGAGAGCAATACCCCTTGGTTCGTCTCATCTCCACAGCTTGTGTTTGTGTGTGTGTGCGTGTGTGTTTGTGTGTGTGTGTGTGTGTGTGTGTGTGTGTTTGTGTTCTGTTGGTCCCTAATGGAGGAGACATAGTTCACTATTCAGCCTCTGAGGAGAAAAGTTTTGAGAATAAAGTTTCTTTACTTATCAATGCTTTGACAGAACACATTTAACATTTCACAAGCAGAAACCTCATTCATGTTCAAAAAATCATGACATGATGATGATCTTGTATCGTACAATATCGTTTTGCTATGGAAGCGCTCTCAGTGCATCATAACAACGTATTTGGTGTTTAACTGAGATCTACAGACCGTGGCATCACTGTGCCCTCCATACTGTATGCTGTACACTCTGAAGTCCAGTTGGGTGTGTACACCTTGCAACACAGCAGGCCAAAACATGTCTGAAAACTTAGTGTAGGGATGCTCCCTTTTTCCCCTGGGGACCAAGTCCAGACCTGTCAATCAAAACACACAGACATCATCTTCCTCAGTGGCCGGGGGCTACGCTATCGGCTTTAGAAAGCCTGTCGGGAACTGATTGATAGTCCACCAAAACGTCCCTTTGGTGTCCTAAATCATATCTTTCACATTTACGTTTCAGGCTGATGCTGTCAGCCAGCGATGGCCATCAAGTGGGCAGGTGAGGGTTCAGTGTCTTGCTCAAGGACACTTTGACACATGGACGTCGATAGACGCACATTGGCTGTTGCAGAGATCGAACGTGTGACCTTTTGGTTTATAATATGATCTCTCTGACCAGAAGGCCATCCTGCCTGCACAGCCCTTGTATAAGGCCTTGGTAGCATTATGTATGGACCTGAAAAAACACACATGACCAGTCCATGAGTGACACACTATCTCCTAATCCTCATTACAGAGGCATCTTCCGCTTAGAGACAAAGTGCACAACGGTTCCTCCTGGAACCATTTCAAGGGCGTCTTAAGATCTCGCTGTTAGCCAAAGCCCCTTGTCTTTGAAACATAAGCCTCCTAAAGTTCTTGGAGATCCCCCCCCTCCGTCAGGGGAGGAGAAAGCGTCCAGAAATAGCCCCGGTGTTAGAACACCTGTGCTAAAGTGTCTGTTGTGTGGGACAATGTGGTCGACTTGAAGGGCTTATCTTCTTGGTAAATATAGACTCCTTCTGCCTCTCGGTTAACTCATAACCCAGCAAAGCAAACAGCAGTCAGTTGTACATTACAAAATAAAACGCCCCCCTTAGATATCTGTTATCCACTATCAACAAGCGTTGAGTTACCGGCTTTGTGCCACCGACTTTTAAACAGGGTTCAACTTCTCCTCCAAAAGAAACCCTTTGGTACTTAGCGATGACAGATTTCTACTGTCTCAATAGAAAGTTGTTGGCAGCACCAGAGGAAACTGCATGTGAATAACAGCTCTGCTATCATCTACTCTACTCTACTCTACTCTACTCTACTAGGCCCCTGGTCATGATGAGACAACACCCCCCTACAGGAGACTGAAGTATTAAAATGCCTTCAATAGTAGTTACATGTGATCGATGCTTGAGAAACTAAATATTATACTACACATGCACTAATACCAGCAAAGACATAAAGATCATTTATGATGCTTTTTACCAACAAAAGGTTTTATAGAGAAACAAGGACACAACAGTTCGATGTGCTTGTAGAAGCTTATTATCATAATCTTTCCTAGAGATCACCAACATTACAGGACTGCAACACCGAATCGTTTTCGTCAGTATAAGATTCAGTCCTGAACTCAACATCCCTCGCAGCACTGCTAAGATGGAAACCCAGCAGTGGAACTTGTTTGTGTTTTTTTTACTTTTAAAATGACCTTTTCCTCCTGCCTGTGCCAAGTAATGATAATGTTAGTGATGATAAGTAATGATAAGTAATGATAATGTTAGTGATGATAAGTAATGATAATGTTAGTGATGATAAGTAATGAAAAGTAATGATAATGTTAGTGATGATAAGTAATGATAATGTTAGTGGTGATAAGTAATGATAAGTAATGATAATGTTAGTGATGATAAGTAATGATAATGTTAGTGGTGATAAGTAATGATAAGTAATGATAATGTTAGTGATGATAAGTAATGATAATGTTAGTGGTGATGAGTAATGATAAGTAATGATAATGTTAGTGATGATAAGTAATGATAATGTTAGTGGTGATAAGTAATGATAAGTAATGATAATGTTAGTGATAATAAGTAATGATAATGTTAGTGATGATAAGTAATGATAATGTTAGTGATGATAAGTAATGATAATGTTAGTGGTGATAAGTAATGATAAGTAATGATAATGTTAGTGATAATAAGTAATGATAATGTTAGTGATGATAAGTAATGATAATGTTAGTGGTGATAAGTAATAATAAGTAATGATAATGTTAGTGATAATAAGTAATGATAATGTTAGTGGTGATAAGTAATGATAAGTAATGATAATGTTAGTGATGATAAGTAATGATAATGTTAGTGATGATAAGTAATGATAATGTTAGTGATGATAAGTAATGATGATAATGTTAGTGATGATAAGTAATGATAATGTTAGTGATGATAAGTAATGATGATAATGTTAGTGATGATAAGTAATGATAATGTTAGTGATGATAAGTAATGATGATAATGTTAGTGATGATAAGTAATGATGATAATGTTAGTGATGATAAGTAATGATAATGTTAGTGAGTGCAAAGATCTGAGAACAATGACAAGATGGACAGCAAAATATGAATGTAGGGAAACAATAAGATGGAGAAACTGTGAGATGAATGGTAGATAGAGAGAGAGAGAGAGAGAGAGAGAGGAGACAGACAGACAGACAGACAGACAGACAGACAAAGTGCTCTATGTTCTAACCTCAGTGCTTCCGCTTGGTGTTTCCCAGGACAACGACAGCAGTAAAGGCTGCTCCATCTACTCCTACCGGACTAACTCTACCTCTCCACCCAAGCCAGAGGAGTGCTCCAGGGACCGCGGGGAGCCGATGACCGGCCTGGCCTTCGGGACGCCGGAGCGCCGCAAAGGAAGCCTGGCAGATGTGGTGGACACGCTGAAACAGAAGAAGCTCGTGGAGCTGACCAAGACAGAACAAGACGGTAGGGGGAAGTACTCCACCTGATGTGTGTGTGTGTGTGTGTGTGTGTGTGTGTGTGTGTGTGTGTGTGTGTGTGTGTGTGTGTGTGTGTGTGTGTGTGTGTGTGTCTCCTTTTTCAGTGCTGCCCTGCTGCACATTCATATAGTTTCACCGATTCACACCTCCCAGTACAACCACAGTCTTCTACTGTAGGCATTTATCTGATTCTCTTCTCTATTCTCTTCCTCTCTCGGACACGCCCACTCCTCTAGCCACACCCCCACATCAAAAAGAGGCCACAAAGTTTTGTAAACGCAAGAAAAGTTTTGTAAATGCAAAAAAGTGATAATTTTTAATAATTAGGTGATAGTTTATATTATTTTTGTTTACAATACTTCACTTACGTTTACAATACTTCACTTATGTTTACAATGCTCCACTTACATTTACAATACTTCACTTACGTTTACAATATTCCACTTACGTTTACAATACTTCACTTACGTTTACAATACTCCACTTACGTTTACAATACTTCACTTACGTTTACAATACTCCACTTAGGTTTACAATACTCCACTTACGTTTACAATACTCCACTTACGTTTATCATACTCCACTTACGTTTACAATACTTCACTTACGTTTACAATACTCCACTTACGTTTACAATACTCCACTTATGTTTACAATACTCCACTTAGGTTTACAATACTTCACTTACGTTTACAATACTCCACTTAGGTTTACAATACTTCACTTACGTTTACAATACTCCACTTAGGTTTACAATACTCCACTTACGTTTACAATACTTCACTTACGTTTACAATACTTCACTTACGTTTACAATACTCCACTTACGTTTACAATACTCCACTTAGGTTTACAATACTTCACTTACGTTTACAACACTCCACTTACGTTTACAATACTTCACTTACGTTTACAATACTCCACTTACGTTTACAATACTTCACTTACGTTCACAATACTCCACTTACGTTTACAATACTTCACTTACGTTTACAATACTTTCTGGCGTCGTGTTGACTCCATAGAAGGAGTGAAAGATGAGTATTCCTGCGACCCTAGAGTGATCATGTGAGAGAGAAGTACATGTACATGTATGTGTCTAGAACTCCCTAACCTGTATTTAATTTTCTCATGTCCTCCTTCTGACCACATCCTCTTCAGATGATCTTTGAACATCTAAAATTACAAGTGACAGATCCATCACGCGTTAGATCAATCAGAGAAAACAGCAGTTTCCCTTTCTCCCTTTCACCCACAGGACAGCGGCTGAGTCTCCCAGCATGCCTCAGCTTGCCCCCCCCCCGCCCCCCCCCCCACTCCACAGCAAGCAACATCTAACGCCCCTCTATACTGTTATGGCGCACATAGTAATTGTCATTATATCAGAGGAGCGCTTGATCTCTCTCCTTTAGAGGTTTGACTTTGTTATTGATACAGTCAAGTGGCTCAGAACGGGACAGCCAGAGGCGTAAAGCGGTGAGATAGGTAGCCTCGCCTTATCTGCTGGTTTTAAAAGGGTTGTGTGTGTGTGTGTGTGTGTGTGTGTGTGTGTGTGTGTTTAGGACTGTTGTGACATCTTGCTGTCAAATCAAAGGGGATGTGAGTGGATGGAAATGTTAGATGGCGAATACTGCTGAGCGACTTGCAGTTTGTGTTCATGAGTGATTGAATGATTTTGATGTGCGTATCAACTCTTCTCGTCCTCTCCTTGTCTTGTTGCCTTGAGACATACACAGAGTATGTTCATAATGGGCAACCAAATAACACAAAAACATTCACCGGATGATGCCCAAATATCGCTACTGTTTGATAAAGAAAGAAAGAAAAGCTTGTTATTCAGTTAGCTTCCCTTTCTAATTCCCCCCAAGGACTAACAATTGGCATTGATCGCATCGGGAGCACTTAGGTAAGACAAAAACAAACGAGATGAACATGGACAATGCAACCAAGCAAGGTGAAGCATACAGTGTTAGCAGAAGTAATAACTCTATCTTTGGGCCTTGTAAACATTGATATGAATCGCTGTGATCCTTGAGGGCACACTGTAAAAATCCTTTTCATCCGGTGCTATGGTAATGCATTTCTCTGTAGGAGAGTAATGTGAACCTACATAGCAAGGCTGACAGGTACCGTTGCTTTTTTTTTCTAACGAGTTTTGTTAAAACGAGAGGAGGTGATCAATAGATGGCTGAAGCTGAATGATTCATCAAGTACATTCTCCTTCAGTGGCATTTTGTTCCACCGCCGCTCCTGAAAAAACTCCCAAACAGTTCAGTTACATACCAAACTGAGGGGTGATAAACCTGCACGCCGTTTTCTTTTCCTCATGTGTTGATTTAGTTGAGTAATGCTATCTTTCCCCCTATTTCGTTCTTCCTTTTCTTTACCTCACACTGGGATTGCAGTTTCTCCTTCCCTTCCTATACCGATCCTTCAGCCACAGCAGCCTCCTGCTAGTCTCCAGATTCATTATCTGTTGTGTATTTTATGGAATGTTATGCAGACGGGAGTTCAAGGCCATCCTGGTAAAGAGGCTGCTGTTTCCTGATTCCTTTTTTCTTCTTCTCCTGACTGTAAAGGAATATACAGTGTATACCTGGACTGATGCTTGAAACGTGGATTTGTTCAAAACCTTCTTACGGCACGAATCAATTTGATCATCTGCGCTCGCTCAGATGGTCAGCACATTAACGCCATCCCTCGCCTCATCCCCTGCCTCCCGCTGGAAGGGCTTGTTGGGGCGAACCCTCCCAGGTTGGATTGGCTGCATGATCAAATGGAATCGGCCCTATTAGCCGCTGACTGCTCACTTAGCTTAACACGGCTGACCTCTCCGTGCACTGTAGCCCGGAGCGGATGGTGTTGTTGTTAGCCTTCGCGTTGCCTTCACCCCCTGTTGGCACGCTGTTAGCCGTCTGCCGCTTAAAGGAACCCTAAGTGCCTGTGATATTTCTAATGAATGGAAACGGCCTTGTGCTGCGATGTTGGAGAAAGGGGGCGGTTTCTTTCTCTTCACCCGACCGCCGCCGCAGCTTTTAAAAGCTTTATCAAGAACTCTTGAGGACTCAGCTCAGAGTATTACCACACAGCTGGTTGCTGCAAATATATTCTTTTTCACTGGTCGTTCATAATTCAAAAGGGAGAGGGTCCAACTTTTTCTAGACAATTTTGCATTTATGTTGAATTGGTCTTGTATTGTGTGGCGGTTTAGATACAAAAGGTCGCCTACAAAAGCTTTCCTCCATACTGTTCCTCCATACTCCATAAAGCACTTAGCTTTTATCAAACTGGTGGGCTGGTTGCTGAATAAAGTGTTCAAGGCCAGGCTGAGTAAACAGCGGCAGAAAAACAAGCCGGTGAATGGCAATCCTCTTGTGTTCTCTGTCATTTTGCAGCTAAAAATACAAGACGAAGAGAACGGAAAAGTAAAGGAAGGAATAAAGAGAGAAATAACAAAAAGACCTCAACGAACTCGTCTCTTAACATCGATCGGTTCCTAGCTAGCAGTCTGATTTACATCGGTCTGAATCTGTCTTGTCTCCCTGAAGCCCTCGAGCTCCACAGAGGAGGAGGAGGCTGTCTGGAGTGGACACGTTCATCCGGATGCACAAACCAGACTGCTTTCGAATGCTGTCCGATCGGCATAAACCCAGTGAAGTGTGCAATCAAACTCTGAATTATCATCAGCTGCATTGTTGCGGCTCCCTGGGACCGAACCAGTGTAAACGGGTCCTGGCATGACGGTCGCTTCCTCGTGCCACTTAGTTGGCCATCTAACGTGCCCAGACCAGCGCTGGCGCCTGACAAACACTTGACATCGCTCTAATCCAGGTTGATACCCCAGCTAGTCCAAATCACTGCACCCAATTCATGTGTTTCGTTGGAGCTTGGACTCTGCAGCAGTACAGTAAGGCAATGTGTGTCAGTTCATGAATCGTTATTCCTGCTCTGCCAGATGAAACCAGGCTTTAAAGATCTCATCTCATAGATCCAACGAGACATCTCTCTCAGGAAGTCAAACACTGTCAACGCTTGACAATTGTCCATCAGTCTGAATAGGCCTCGGTCTGGGTTGAGACGCCATGGCGGACCTAATGAACTGAATGGTACTTGACTTCCTCAGAGTCAAAGCCGTTGCAACAAAGAAATCACACTCAAGTACAATAAATGTACAGGAATCTGAAATCTGTGTGTGTGTGTGTGTGTGTGTGTTGTCCGGTCTGGAGCTAGTGCTGTGTCTTGACCCGAGGCCAGGCCAGACCTGGGCACCCAACCACCCATGTAATGTCTTCCCCAGCTGGAAGAGGAGGTCAGAGCGAGGCCAAACCTTTCTCTCACCCCTTCCTCTGTGACAATGGAGACCTTCTGCCAGGCTTCGCTTTGTTCTGTCTCACTGGCGAAAGGCTGTTTCAACATCTCTGCTGTTACCGCCACTCAAACCGTGGAAAATATGTCTGGTTAGTTGGTGGTGTGTGTGTGTGTGTGTGTGTGCATCTTCAAATAGCGTGTCTTCAGTGTCAAAAATGGTGTTGCAAATGTTCAATGACACACAAAACTGTTCATTTTCACCGATGGGATTCCTCATGTGTCACAGGGGAGCCATCTTTCTTCCACTTAGCAGCTCCGCCAGGCCGGGCCTGTCAGAATGAACCTACAATGCATGACCTGACCTCTAGCTGTAGCAAGGCCAGTGTGTGTGTGTGTGTGTGTGTGTGTGTGTGTGTATGTGTGGGCTCATGCATTCATATGTTCAGGAGTGATGACGGCTTAACAGACGAGTTGGGTCGAATGGGATTAAGCCGATTGGCTAATTAACAGGGGGTTTGGCTCCGGCACTATGTTTGCCTTCCTTTATGGGATTGGCAGCTTGAGCTCTAATTGTGTGCAGGTGGAAGGCTTGTGTGTGTGTGTGTGTGTGTGTGTGTGTGTGTGTGTGTGTGTCTACAATTGACAATCCTAGCTTGTCATATGGGTTGGTATGGTGAGGAGGGAGACCGTCCTTCATCCATGTTCATTGTTGCGTGTTGCCAACTTCCCTGCTGAAGTGTCCTTGAGCAAGACACTGAGCTACCAGCTCCAGGTGGGTCGGGCCAATAGAAAAGAACATTATCCCCAAAAGGATCAATAAAGTATCACATGATTCAACTTTAATCTTGATCTTAATCTGGTCAGTACGATCATTTCCCCTGGACCTCTCTTTGTCTTGCGGTTGGTTTCAATCTCTTCCTCTGTAATTGATAGGGATCTCTTTACTAATGATCCACCACGGCCCGTGGGCCTCCACTACACATGCAGTCATGTGGGATATGCCCAGTAGTCCTCTCCTCCTCAGCCTGGCGGGAGGCCAGGCAGCATATGGTGCAATGTGGTTCACCGGAACAGTCCTGAACATCTTCCAGCTCCGTCAGATTAACTAGTGATTTTATCAACTCCAGGATTTCCTCAGAAATGTCGAGTTGTTCACCGGATAATTTAGCATCTGGCAGGATGAGGCATCTGCAGTGTAGCACTTTTGTAATATTCGCTCCAGACTTTTTCTAGTTTTGACTATTTTTTTGCCACAGCCTTGATTTTGAGCGGTCTCACCGGTGCATTAGGACGGCACTCTGAGCCTGATAGCGTCCTGCGTTTGATGATAGCTCCTGTTTCAGATGATAGAAGGAGCAGCTGTCTCACTGTGCTGCTCCTATTCACCCCCCTGTTTCTGTTGTGGACGTGTCGACAGCAGCGGGCTGAGGTGGGGGTGTTGGTGGGTGGTGGTGGGTGGTGGATGCACTTTTTCCCCTTTTTGCACGTTTTCTTCTCCCGGGTCAGCTGTGGCGCTGTTGTCAACTCCACTGAGAAACCTACCAGCCCCCCCCTCTGATATTTGGCTCCCTGTACCCCCTCAGTGACCCAAACCACAGGCTCCTCCCACACCAGCTCCTGAGGACCTGACCCACAACAACGCTCCTATTGTGTCTGAACTGCACATCATGCTGAGTGTGTGTATGTGTGTGTGTGTGTGCTAAGTGGGGTAGGGTTTCATATATCATGCCTAAAGTGGAACCAGAAGCCTCGGTCCTGAACTGTTTTGGAAGCGTGCGTTCAACAAAGACGACAGAAGCAGTTTGGTGCGCCGGGTGTGAGTGTCTGGGAGGTTCGGCTGATTTTAGATCTTTTTTGTACTTGAAAAACCAGAAAAAAATATTTAAGGACAAAAGAATTCTTGAACTTTGGCCTCCCTCGGCTTCCCAGCAGAAAGGAGAGTTACGAGTTATCACAATGCATGTACTGTTGGGCATCTCCTCAGGTACAATGTGATTGGTCCGTCTTTGTATGAAAGTTTCCACTTTCACTTGAAGTTGAGCGTCATGGACTTCATGTGTAGACTAGTTTCAGTCTTTGGGTCCATTGAGTCGGTGTGTGTGTGTGTGTGTGTGTGTGTGTGTGTGTGTGTGTGTAGTGCCCTGTCCTCCCACAGCCCCTCCAGCACATCACAGCTGGGGGGGAGGGGGGGGTTATGTTTGAGTTGTTATAATGCATTTAGCGTGGTGAGGCTGTCATGCTGTCAGTGAACTTCGATGTCTTGACGGTCCAAGAGCCAATCGGTTCGGTTCAGCATGTTCAGGTGAAACTGAATTCAGCCACTGCAGGGAACGAAGGATGAAGAAAACATGATATGTCCTCGCTACAAATGTTTTAGATTTACACATTCAGACGATTAAACCCTGAAACAAGAAAAGAATGAACCAGTGAATTCACTTCCTTTCTAAAGTGATTGAATAGTGAAGTGACCTTCCAGCTCGTACAGTTTGTGAAGTTCTTGAATCAAACAAGAGGCGGAGAAGTTGGAGAACATGTGCAAATTATTGAAACTCCGTCATAAAACACAGTTTAGAAATAAAAATGTTGAATCTGATTCAGGCGTGTTGTTTCTGTCCCAAGGACAAACGGACAGCATGTGGTTTCATAACATCTCGACCACGGACGGTGGAGGTAGACATCGGAGCTGGAGCTGGCTGCAGCTCTGGGATCAGCAGCCCGGCTTTTCTAGCATTAAGCTCACACCTTCATAGAAACACTATCCTTTGTCTAATTCAGGGTTGCAGGGGGTTTTGAAGCGGCTCCCCCGGCAGCATGGCCGTCTCATATCAGATAAAGGGATTTACACCACCATGGGTGCATGCATTTTTAGCATGGGTGGTCAAAGTCCGAACCCTGACAGTTCCCTGGGCTACAGGTCCATCTATCACGTCCATGCTGTTACTAGTCATCAATAGGGGGTTTGGATTCCATGCCAACTAAAATGAAACCCATACATGCTATGAAGTGATCTACAGTCTGGTTCTGTACCAGCAGAACTTCTGTCAGGACTGGAGACAGAACAGTTCCTGCTCTTGGGTCCTTCTCTACTTGCTCTTGTCTCTCCTTTGCTTTCATCTCCTTCCACTTCTCGATCAAATGTGATCTTTCTTGAGTCACAGGAATAGTTCAGTATTTCATGTGTTGTCAGGCGTCCTGGTGATCATCCTGGTGATCCAGGACCAGGACCAGGACCAGGACCAGGACCAGGACCAGGACCAGGACCAGGACCGGAGGATTGTTCTGCTGCTGCTGCTGAGTCTCCCTGAAGAAGAGCATCAGCTAAACGCCTAAAACGACATGCAAGGCTCCCTAGCAAACGTGTGTGTGTGTGTGTGTGTGTGTGTGTGTGTGTGTGTGTGTGGAGGGGGAATAGATCAGTTTAAGGGGGTTACTGTCCTCCTCCAGCCCCCCCCTCCCCTCCATCCCCTCATCCACTCAGGAGGGACGCTGCTGTCCCTGGCCATGTTCTCCCACAGTAGAGTGAGGGTGTCGTCTGACAGATGAAAATAGTGTGTGTGTAACGGACACCGTGCTAACACGCCGCCGCCAACCCTCCGACTGTAATGGTTTAGAAACACAGAACAAACTATTGGTGTAACTTGTGTAAGTGTGTGTGTGTGTGTGTGTGTGTGTGTGTGTGTCAAACACTGTGCATCCATTTAAAGGTCTTGACAGTGTACTGGTATTACGTGATTGTCGTGTGTGTATGTGTATGTGTGTGTGATTAAACCCCGTAATTAAACTTCTCGGCAGTGCACCAGTATTCTCATATCAGTGTGTGTGTGTGTGTGTGTGTGTGTGTGTGTGTGTGTGTGTGTGTGTGTGTCTCCTTCCTCTCCTGGCTGGCCTGTCTCCTCATGTTTGGACATATGTTGAGTTTTATTTCACTGAGACATCAATCCTGCTGGCCAGCTGTTAGGACAGCTGCTCTCTCTCTCTCTCTCTCTCTCTCTCTCTCTCTATCTCTCTCTCTTGCTATCTGTCTCTGTTGGTCTCTCTCTCTTTTCCTCTCACTCTTTCTCCATCTCTGTCTCTCTTTCTTGCTCTCCTATGTGTCTCTATATCAGTATTACCAGTGGAGGTCTGGTGTCATTTTTACCTGTCTGGAACAAAGATGTCTAGCCCTGTAGAGAGAGTTACCTTTAGTAGAGATACCTACTAACTCTACTAAAGGTAACTCTACTAAAGATAACTCTACTAGAGGTAACTCTACTAAAGGTAACTCTACTAGAGGTAACTCTAGTAGAGTTATCTCTAGTAGAGGTATCTCTACTAGAGGTAACTCTACTAGACTACTCTACTCTGACATGGTATTTTAACCAGATCAAACTTGGTGTTTCACCCGCTTGCCAGTTTGTGCTCCAGCATCATTACGCCATACGACCAATAGCACGGCAGAGCAGCATCACTCTTTAGTCTGGTGGAAATGTAATGATCCCCATGGGGAAATGAGGTTGTAGCAAATCAAATAAAAATAAGCAATAAAAGGAAGAGATTGTTCATTTAAGCAGTTTTCTGCCCAGAAAAATAAAGAAAATAGCAGAAAAGACTTGAAGAGAAGAAGAGAGCTTGAAGAGAGTTTAGCCAGTTACCCGCCGGTCAAAGATACCGTCCAGATGACGGTACTGTAATGCTCTGTCCCTCTGTCCCTCTGTCCCTCTGTCCCTCTGTCCCTCTGTCCCTCTGTCACTCTGTCCCTCTGTCCCTCTGTCCCTCTGTCCCTCTGTCACTCTGTCCCTCTGTCACTCTGTCCCTCTGTCCCTCTGTCCCTCTGTCCCTCTGTCCCTCTGTCACTCTGTCCCTCTGTCCCTCTGTCCCTCTGTCACTCTGTCCCTCTGTCCCTCTGTCCCTCTGTCACTCTGTCCCTCTGTCCCTCTGTCACTCTGTCCCTCTGTCCCTCTGTCCCTCTGTCCCTCTGTCACTCTGTCCCTCTGTCCCTCTGTCACTCTGTCCCTCTGTCACTCTGTCCCTCTGTCCCTCTGTCACTCTGTCCCTCTGTCCCTCTGTCCCTCTGTCTTTCTGTCCCTCTGTCCCTCTGTCCCTCTGTCCCTCTGTCCCTCTGTCACTCTGTCCCTCTGTCCCTCTGTCTTTCTGTCTTTCTTTCTTTCTTTCTTTCTTTCATTCTGATGCTTTATGGTCTTTCATAAATTTCCATTTCCAGAGCCTTGGTAGACTTGGTAGCAAAGTGAAGACGCAACATGGTGACTCAGTGTTTTGTTGTTTCTAACGTTAACTCGTGTTTCAGAAGAGTTTTTTCTCTTTACCGGTGTGGTAGATGGTAGATGGTAGATGGTAGAAGGTAGATGGTAGATGGTAGATGGTAGATGGTAGATGGTAGAAGGTAGATGGTAGAAGGTAGATGGTAGATGGTAGATGGTAGATGGTAGATGGTAGAAGGTAGATGGTAGATGGTAGATGGTAGATGGTAGATGGTAGAAGGTAGATGGTAGATGGTAGATGGTAGATGGTAGAGGTAGATGGTAGATGGTAGATGGTAGATGGTAGATGGTAGATGGTAGATGGTAGATGGTAGATGGTAGAAGGTAGATGGTAGAAGGTAGATGGTAGATGGTAGATGGTAGATGGTAGAAGGTAGATGGTAGATGGTAGATGGTAGAAGGTAGAAGGTAGATGGTAGATGGTAGATGGTAGATGGTAGATGGTAGATGGTAGATGGTAGATGGTAGATGGTAGATGGTAGATGGTAGAAGGTAGATGGTAGATGGTAGATGGTAGATGGTAGAAGGTAGATGGTAGATGGTAGATGGTAGATGGTAGATGGTAGATGGTAGATGGTAGATGGTAGATGGTAGAAGGTAGATGGTAGAAGGTAGATGGTAGATGGTAGATGGTAGATGGTAGATGGTAGATGGTAGATGGTAGATGGTAGAAGGTAGATGGTAGATGGTAGATGGTAGATGGTAGAAGGTAGATGGTAGATGGTAGATGGTAGATGGTAGATGGTAGATGGTAGATGGTAGAAGGTAGATGGTAGATGGTAGATGGTAGATGGTAGATGGTAGATGGTAGATGGTAGATGGTAGATGGTAGATGGTAGATGGTAGAAGGTAGATGGTAGATGGTAGATGGTAGATGGTAGATGGTAGATGGTAGATGGTAGAAGGTAGATGGTAGATGGTAGATGGTAGATGGTAGATGGTAGATGGTAGATGGTAGATGGTAGATGGTAGATGGTAGATGGTAGATGGTAGAAGGTAGATGGTAGATGGTAGATGGTAGATGGTAGAAGGTAGATGGTAGATGGTAGATGGTAGATGGTAGATGGTAGATGGTAGATGGTAGATGGTAGAAGGTAGATGGTAGATGGTAGATGGTAGAAGGTAGATGGTAGATGGTAGATGGTAGAAGGTAGATGGTAGATGGTAGATGGTAGAAGGTAGATGGTAGATGGTAGATGGTAGATGGTAGATGGTAGATGGTAGATGGTAGAAGGTAGATGGTAGAAGGTAGATGGTAGATGGTAGATGGTAGATGGTAGATGGTAGAAGGTAGATGGTAGATGGTAGAAGGTAGATGGTAGATGGTAGATGGTAGATGGTAGAAGGTAGAAGGTAGATGGTAGATGGTAGAAGGTAGATGGTAGATGGTAGATGGTAGAAGGTAGATGGTAGATGGTAGAAGGTAGATGGTAGATGGTAGATGGTAGAAGGTAGATGGTAGATGGTAGAAGGTAGATGGTAGAAGGTAGATGGTAGATGGTAGATGGTAGATGGTAGAAGGTAGATGGTAGAAGGTAGATGGTAGATGGTAGATGGTAGATGGTAGATGGTAGATGGTAGAAGGTAGATGGTAGATGGTAGAAGGTAGATGGTAGATGGTAGATGGTAGATGGTAGATGGTAGATGGTAGAAGGTAGATGGTAGAAGGTAGATGGTAGATGGTAGATGGTAGATGGTAGAAGGTAGATGGTAGATGGTAGATGGTAGAAGGTAGATGGTAGATGGTAGATGGTAGAAGGTAGATGGTAGATGGTAGATGGTAGATGGTAGATGGTAGATGGTAGAAGGTAGATGGTAGATGGTAGAAGGTAGATGGTAGAAGGTAGATGGTAGATGGTAGAAGGTAGATGGTAGATGGTAGATGGTGAGTGAGAGTGGAAGAGAAGCTGTTTCCAAACAAATACGAAGAGAATTATACGGGAACTTTTGAAATGTCGTAAAATATAAAATGTGAATCATCATCTTGAAGCTTCCTGACTGGAGGACGGTGTCAGAAACCACCAGAGGAGTGGAGAGTCTCTCAACAACTCATTATTGATCTTTAGTGTCAGATGCTCATATTTCATATTTCACGCTTTTGTGCTTTCCGAAGACGAAAAACAAAGAAATGCAACTAACTACAAGACGTTTAACCACCATGACTGGGAAACGGGGACAGCAGCAATGATTTCTGGGAGGTCGTAGTGGACAGAACCAAACCTACGTCATTATGGACTCGATCAATACGTTTCCATTCATCTTTATCTGCTGCAAGCAAGAGAAGAAGTTTTAGTTTCTTTATTAGATATTTTTATTGAATTAAGCTGCTTCACTTCAAAAATTGCATTAAAACTTTGGAAAAGCATGAAAACACACAACTAGAGAGAGAGAGAGAGAGAGAGAGAGTGGGGGGAGAGGGGGAGGGGGAGAAAAAGAGAGAGAGACGGGGGGAGAGGGGGAGAGAGGGGGAGAAAAAGAGAGAGAGACGGAACCCTGTGGCACACTGTTGCTCTTGGCAGTGTCTCATTGGGGGTGTTGATGCTTGCCTGCCACACACACACACACACACACACACACACACACACACACGCACACAATAAGTTGCCTGTGGCTGGTGTAAAACACCCTAACAGTGTGTCTTGGCAGGTTGGCGCGAGGACAGGTGATAAAAAGTGTGTTTACCCTAAACACTCTCATGATTTACTATGACATCTCTCTCTCTCTCTCTCTCTCTCTCTCTCTCTCTCTCTCTCTGTCTCTCTCTCTCTCTCTCTCTCTCTCTCTCTCTGTCTCTGTCTCTGTCTCTCTCTCTCTCTTTGTCTCTCTCTGTCTCTCTTTCTCTCGCTCTCTGTCTCTTTATTCACTTTTTATCTCGTTCACCTCTCTCTCTCTTCTTCACGTAGTTTTATCGCTCCCTCCTCCTCCTCCTCCTCCTCCCTCCTCCTCCTCCCTGTCTGGTTTAAAGACGATCTCCAATAGTTCCAGTTTTTTAGTAAATAATACGATGAAACGTATAAAAGACGATGAGCTTTTCAAGCTCTCCATCTCTTTTTCTCTCTCTCTCTCTCTGTCTCTCTCTCTCTCTCTCTCTCTCTTTTTCTCTTTCTCTCCCTTTCCTCTCTTCCTCTAGTTTACCGAGCATCTTCCTCATCAACCAACCACCCCCATAGTCTGCGTTCTCCCCCTCCTTCCTTCCTTCCTTCCTTTCATTTACCCTTCCTCCTTCCCTCACCCCATCCATCCTCCCTCCCCCTCCCCCTCTCAACCCATCCATCTTGCGGATTTCTCCTCCACTTGATAAAAGACGTCGTTGGGACGGCGAGGAATTTTTATCCACCCTCCAATCTAAACATCACTTGATCCCGACAGATAGAGAGCCATCTAGGGTAAAACATCTCTCCCCCATGTCCTCTCATCCCTCTCTTCCCGTCCTCTCGTCTCTCGTCTCTCTGTCTCCCCCCCCGTCTCCTCCTCTGATCTGTTTATCGGTATGGGGGGTATAAATTGTACTGAGAGTACACACACACACACACACACACACACACACACACACACACACACACACAGTGAGTGATGCAGATGTGTCTCAGAGTTACAGGTTGTGTTTTCTTCTCTAAGTGCTCCATAAATTTCACTCACTAATTCTGTTTTATAGAGGAGGCCCAAACGCATCTTTAGCTCTCCCCCCCTCCCCCCCCTCCCCCCCGACCCCGGCTGTAAATATCACCCAACGACCAAATGTACACAAACGCATATCGGGTCGCCCCCCCCTCCGCCCCCGTCGGAGGGAACATGTATTACTGTATTACTCGTCTTCCTCCTGACAGCCGGAGGGCTTCAGATTGTTTTTTCCAAGTTTGGGGAAACAGCGTCAGTAATGATTGTAGTTTGTAAGTTGTTTCTTTGTTCGTGTCTCGTAGCTGTCTCCCCCATCCCTCCCCCTCCCTCCCTCCCCCCTCCCCCCTCCATTGTCCCCCTGTGTTTACATTGATCCCACGTGATCCGGACGGCTGCATTAACTTATTTACAATAATCATAATCCGACTGTAAACACGCGAGGCTTTAATGGACTCAATGAGGAAGTTGAGTCCCATGACCACGACGGGCCCTAACTCAACGTTAAGCCATTCACAATGGGCCATGTGCCTCTGAACGCCTATAGCCTGCTGTCAGGATCAAGGCTCCACAAATGAGCCATTGTCGTCGTCGCCCTCTGAGCCCGGCGGCCCTCGGCGTGTTTTCCACCGGGAGACCAACAATCTGTTTTCTTGACGTCCTTGGCGACGGAGGCATCGGCATGGCGCTCTGCTGACCGAGACCTGATCTGTGGCGTCGCTGGCATCAAACATGACCAACACACACACACACACACATAGAAGCATACCTCGCTTTCTTACTTTCTTACTTTCTTTCTTTCTTTCTTTCTTTCTTTCTTTCTTTCTTTCTTTCTTTCTTTCTTTCTTACTTACTTACTTACTTACTTACTTACTTACTTTCTTTCTTTCTTTCTTACTTTCTTTCTTTCTTTCTTTCTTTCTTTCTTTCTTTCTTACTTACTTACTTACTTACTTACTTACTTTCTTTCTTTCTTTCTTTCTTTCTTACTTACTTACTTTCTTTCTTTCTTTCTTTCTTTCTTTCTTACTTTCTTTCTTTCTTTCATACTTTCTTTCTTTCTTTCTTTCTTTCTTTCTTTCTTACTTTCATACTTTCTTACTTTCTTTCTTTCTTTCTTTCTTACTTTCTTACTTTCATACTTTCTTACTTTCTTACTTTCTTTCTTTCTTTCTTTCTTTCTTTCTTACTTTCTTTCTTTCTTTCTTACTTACTTACTTACTTACTTACTTACTTACTTACTTTCTTTCTTTCTTACTTTCTTTCTTTCTTTCTTTCTTTCTTTCTTTCTTTCTTACTTACTTACTTACTTACTTACTTTCTTTCTTTCTTTACTTCTTACTCTACTTCTTTTTTTTCTTTCTTTCTATTCTTCTTTTTTACTTAACTTCCCACAAATACTTGTCTGACTGCACGTGTTCTTCTTTCTCTTACTACGACTTCTTTGTGAACAAACATTCCAATAAGCTTCACACGGAACTTCTCCTCGTGTACTGACTCATCAAGCTTTCCTACTTCTTTCCCATTCAATCTCATTTCAGCCTCGATGCAAAACCATTGAACTTTGCTGATAGGACAATCACGTTTGGTCTCTTTCTCTCTACCCTTTACTTGTCCCATTCCATGTCTTTCTCTCTCTTCTTTCCTTTTCTTCTCCAAATCTGTTACTCTCTGCATTGTTAGTTTTTTCCCCCTTTCTTTTACATCTACTTTGCTAACTGTCTCAATCCTTTCTACTCTGTCTCTCTCTTCTCTCTTCTCATTCGCCTTTCTAGACTCTGTCTCTCTCTCTCTCTCCCTTCTCTCTCTCTCTCTCTCTCTCCCCTTCTCCTTTCTCTCTCTCTCTCTCTCTCTCTCTCTCTCTCTCTCTCTCTCCCCCTTTCTTAACGCTCTCTCTCTCTCCCCCTTTCTCTCTCTCTCTCCCTCTCTCCCTTTCTTAACTCTGTCTCTCTCTCTCTCCCCCTTTCTTAACTCTGTCTCTCTCTCTCTCTCTCTCTCTCTCCCCCTTTCTTAACTCTGTCTCTCTCTCTCTCTCCCCCTTTCTTAACTCTCTCTCTCTCTCTCTCTCCCTTTCTTAACTCTCTCTCTCTCTCTCTCCCCCTTTCTTAACTCTGTCTCTCTCTCTCTCTCTCTCTCTCCCCCTTTCTTAACGCTCTCTCTCTCTCTCTCTCCCTGCCCTTTTCTAGCTCTCTCTCTTCTCCCTTCTTCTCTTGTTCCCTGTGTGTGTGTGTGTGTGTGAGAGAGCCACTACCTGCATTGTTTTGTGAATCTCATATTGAGCTGAGCAGCAGGTTGCTGTCTGTGAAGTGCTGGGTCTGATGGTCTGATGGTCTAATGGTCTAATGGTCTGATGGTCTAATGGTCTGATGGTCTGATGGTCTGATGGTCTAATGGTCTGATGGTCTGATGGTCTAATGGTCTAATGGTCTGATGGTCTGATGGTCTGATGGTCTGATGGTCTAATGGTCTGATGGTCTGATGGTCTGATGGTCTGATGGTCTGATGGTCTGATGGTCTGATGGTCTGGTGGTCTGATGGTCTGATGGTCTGGTGGTCTGGTGGTCTGATGGTCTAATGGTCTGATGGTCTGATGGTCTGATGGTCTGATGGTCTGATGGTCTGGTGGTCTGATGGTCTGATGGTCTGGTGGTCTGATGGTCTGATGGTCTGATGGTCTGGTGGTCTGGTGGTCTGGTGGTCTGATGGTCTGATGGTCTGATGGTCCTCTCCTCCTCTGTCTTCCTGTAGAGTCGTCGTGCATGGAGAGGCTCCTCACCAAGGACTGGAAGGAGCGCGTGGATCGGCTGAACGCCAACGAACTGCTGGGGGAGGTCAAAGGTAAGAGGGGGAGAAACACATCTCCATCTCCATCTCCATCTCCATCTCCATCTCCATCTCCATCTCCATCTCCATCTCCATCTCCATCTCCATCCACATCCACAACCAGTGAGACAACCAGACAAGGCTTGCTGGACACTCACAGACCAAACCCTATTCCTTATTTCCTCTCTCTCTGTGTGGCCTTCTGCTACAGGTGGCACAACAATTCATACATGGGCCAGAAAGAAAGAGACATAAAAGACTAGAAAAATGAAGGAAAAGCCGTCGGGGAACATGAAAGAAACAACAAATGAACAAGTTAGTAAAGGTAAAAGAAAAGAAAACTTGAGTAAGGATAGTGAAGGGAAAAATGAACAAAATGAAAGAGCAGCCGTGTGGAAGGTCGATGAAGTGAAGAAGAAGGTATGGAGGAGTGGGGGAGGCGAGGCAGAGCGGTACTTGTGTCATGTATTGATTGTACATTACATCGTGAGGATTCCTGGGAACTTCCTTCCTGAGTAGTTTTCCTTTTGCTCATTTAGCTGACGACCAACATGCCTGCTGCTCGCATCGTTTTCTAATGCATCCATTGTCTCCTTGTTTTCCTGTTCCTCAGGCCAGGGTGTCCACAGGTCCTCACAAAAACACATTTCTAAAGTTATTGGTCTTATTTTTTGCCATGCAATGACGTTTAGTGTTGTCTGCGCTGCATGTCCACTCTAAAACCAAACAGTTAACAATACAAAATGCAGAAAAATAAAAGTCATTGCATCCGCTTTACTAAACGTAATCTGACTTCATGTCCTTTGTGACTTGATTTCTCTCTGTCCTTTTTCTCATTTTCATTTTCTATTTTCAATTGGAAATAGGCTGAAATATTTCCAATGGTTTGGTTGTGGCAGGCGTCACCTCTTTCAGTTGAACATGTCTGAACTTTAGACAGAGGAAACAATAAGTATAGTTTCTCGGTGAATAGCTCGCTAATGCTGATCAGACAGAATGATGCACCACGCCACTGACAAACATGTCCGGTGTGATCACGGACTAAGGTGGCATCATGAAGGTTTCTGGAGCATGCATGACCTCTCTGTCTGTCTGAGTAAGCTCTTCTTGGTTGACCCCTAACATCACCATCATCAACAGTGTTAGAAAGCAAGCCAGTCGTATCTACAGAGCTAGTTGAATATCTCTCGGCTCCCTGTCGTGGAGAAAACCCATAACTCTCCTCCATGTATTTACTTTCAGCATTTTTCTGCATATGAAAGCAAAAGACTAAATCGATGCGAGGCCTACCGTTCACCATCGACAGAGCAGTAAAGCAGTTTAAACACTACAGGTTGTAATTGTAACTTTGATTAAAGGGTGTGTACGAGGGCAGCGGCGGTCCGCGCTCCAATATTTTTGTATGCGTCAGCAAACGACGTTTATGAAGCCGTAAATCGCACCGGGCGAACCGACTCTCGTCCTGCCTCGGGATTCAGAAGTGAAAATTGCAGCGTTGGGATGCGGGATGGATTTCAGGTTCAGAAATGTCACTCAGCGGCTGCAGGGGGGGGGGGACAGGCGGAGGGAGGAAGGGTAATGAATTTGCATAGCGTCCAATTGAAAGCCATGGAAGCGACGTTAGCGGTTGTAAAAGTGATTGACTGGATGATGTAGTGTTCACATATTTCACCTCGTTATGGTGGAAAGGATCATTTTTCCTGACATGCACAAACACAGAAACACACAGACGTAATATACAGACATACACACACACACATACACACACACACACACACACACACACACAGTTTACAACAATACTCTTTTTACTTCTTAGGGTTTTACACACTATCACCTGCTGTGGTGCTGCCTCCTTTAGTTAACAAGCAAAGCGTCGTAGTGAAACATGGTTCAACCAACCTGCTGTCATGTGGTCTGATCCTGATCCCTCAACAGGCTCAACCTCTCAAGGCTCAACCTCCAGTCAAGGACAATCATATTAATACTTATATTTAATGTTTATTTATATACTCAGATGTCACATGACATCGTGCTGATGTGGACCTGAGGTTGGATCAATAGGTGTTTTTTCTTTTCATGTAGTATAATATGGCTTGACTGATATTAGGTTTGGAGTACCGGTACCCATATCAATATGTTTGGATTGAAGCCAATGATAACTATTGATATGATATGATAACTAATATTTTAAGAGATCTTTAAATTTGATCATTTTCAAAATCAGAAATATTTGTTGTTTTCTTCATATTTTTCTTCAGGGTAGAAAAGTGAAACAGCATTTAGACCATGGGACCCTAAAACTCTCCTTGAAACACAATAATAATAATAACACATTGATCCAATCAGAGTGCTGCATCAGAATCAGTTCAGGTTAAATATTGATCACATGTAAGATGGACAGTGATAGTGACTTCGTACCATCACTATCTTTCCTGATCGTCTGCTGAATAAACAGTAAGAAGACAGATAGATGCATTATTGATCTCAGGGAGGTTGTGATGTCATCATCAGCACAATAAGATGCAGCATAGTAAATATTAAAACATATATGACAGACGACAATACAAAGGACATTAAGACGTGTAAGAAATATGGACCTGGAAAACAGACTAATGGACGTGGAGAAATGCTTTCCGTAACCTTCGCAGCTAGCGGCCCGGCGGTCTGCCTCCTCTTCGCCAGTGAGAGAACCCGTTTGTGATCGTCGCTCGTTGAAATGGCATTTCCTCTGGAAAGTGGAAACAGAGAGCCTTCTACTCAGAACAGCACCGACATTGAGCTTCAGTCCAGGAAAGAGATCCGACTCTCAGACACATACACACACCCTCCCTCCCACACACACACACACCCACACACACACACACACTCAAACAGCATCATTGCTGCATCCATTACATGAACAGCTTAAGCAGGACACTAGCTGACCACCAGTGTTTTAGTGGGCTGGTTCTGCTCCAAATGGTCAGAGAACCTGGAAAAACATTTTGCTCCGATAATTCAAACCAGTTTCACACCAACATGAGAAATCGACCATTTGATAAAAGTGACACCTGCCTGTACAAAATGATTCATCAGTCGGCATGTCCTTGGTTGTCCTTGGTTATCCTTGGTTGTCCTCGGTTGTCCTCGGTTGTCCTCGGTTATCCTCGGTTATCCTCGGTTGTCCTCGGTTGTCCTCGGTTGTCCTCGGTTATCCTCGGTTGTCCTCGGTTGTCCTCGGTTATCCTCGGTTGTCCTCGGTTATCCTTGGTTGTCCTCGGTTGTCCTCGGTTATCCTCGGTTGTCCTCGGTTATCCTTGGTTGTCCTTGGTTGTCCTTGGTTGTCCTTGGTTGTCCTTGGTTATCCTTGGTTGTCCTTGGTTGTCCTTGGTTATCCTTGGTTGTCCTTGGTTATCCTTGGTTGTCCTTGGTTGTCCTTGGTTGTCCTTGGTTATCCTTGGTTATCCTTGGTTGTCCTTGGTTATCCTTGGTTGTCCTTGGTTGTCCTTGGTTATCCTTGGTTGTCCTTGGTTGTCCTTGGTTGTCCTTGGTTGTCCTTGGTTATCCTTGGTTGTCCTTGGTTGTCCTTGGTTGTCCTTGGTGGTCCTTGGTTGTCCTTGGTTATCCTTGGTTGTCCTTGGTTATCCTTGGTTGTCCTTGGTTGTCCTTGGTTGTCCTTGGTTGTCCATGTCCTTGGTTGTCAAAATGACAAACATGTGACTTGATCCTTTATATTGTAAAGATGCTGACTGGTGAGTTTCAGGTCATGATGTGTTTTAACTCTCTGAACTGAGTTTCAGGTCATGATGTGTTTTAACTCTCTGAACTGAGTTTCAGGTCCAGGTGATCAGACCCGAGGCTTGGCTTGTCCTGCACATTAAGTTGGCTACTCAGGAATCTGTCTTGTGCATCAGTTGACGACACTACTAGGCATATATAGATACAGTTTGTGTAAGCACACACACACACACACACACACACACACACACACACACACACACACACACACACACACACACAGCCATCAGACCATGTCTCTGTTCGTCCAGCTGCGGCCTGGCTTAAGAAACCCTATGAATCCAAATGTCAAAGCCTTTTCTCGCCGGCTGAAGCGAAGCCGGTCTGGCTGACCTAAATAGACACACAACTGTTGCTCTGTGTCTCCCACACAACAACCTGAACCTATTTGTTCAGTCGCGGTTATTTTTAGAAGGAAGAAATCTGATAACCTACATTTTTTTTCACTGGAACATCAGTGCTCAGAAACACTCGTAGTTTAGTTTAAACTGCGTATTCAGGGAAGGTCTCGGTGTCAGCGACACCCTGCTTCACATCCACACCACTACAGTCCCAGTACAACCACAGCCTTCTGCTGCTGGCCACGGTGCAGCTCCACTGGGGTGACTGGGGGTTCAATGCCTTGCTTAAGGGCAAGTAGCTGTTGAGGGAAGAGATAGCGTTAATCACTTTCCCCAAACAGATTTACCCAAAGAAGGTTAGGCGATAGTCACAAGCCCAATTCTCAACCTCTATCTGGTATACACAGTACTACAGTACTACAGTATGTTAGACCTAGCTAGAATCGAGTAGGACCCTGAATTCTTCAAGGCATGGATTCAACACGGCACTGGAAATGTTCCACAGGGATTCTGGTCCATTCTGACCCGACAGCGTCACGCAACTCCTGCAGATTTGCCCGTGACACACTCATGCTACGAGCATCCTGTTCCACCTCATCCCAAAGGTCTGGGGCCTCCAGGGGCCTCCAGGGGCCTCCAGGGGCCTCCAGGGGCCATCCCTTCATCCTGTTTACACCAAATCCATGACACAGCAGAAACCAGTTCTGGTGATCCTGTGGCCGGATCGTCTGGTTCTTCTGACAGGAGTGGAAGCAGCTTCGGTCTTCTGCTGCTGTTGTTTTCTGAGATTCCCCTTCTGCACATCACTAAGATGTCATCTGTATACTTTCCTCTGACCTTTTTCACCATTAAGGCATTTTCACCGCCACTCACTACACCATCTCTCCAGAGTAGAGGGCTAAACTCTCAACAGCGTTTTGTCTTAATACCTTTAAAAATGTCATCAGAGAGTTTGAATGGATACTGAGTGTTTCGATCTGCCCTCAGGAGATCATTTCACTTGTTTTGACAAAATGTAGTGACCATGTTTGGGGCTGTGGGCTGATGGGAAGGGGAGTGTCAGAGTGTTTGTTGTGTTGTGACACTGAGGAGAGGGCTTAGTCATCCAGTGGAATGCTGGGAGTTTGGCACACAGACGGCGTCATGAAACATGATGGTTTGGCGGCGCCTCAAGGGGCCTGAGCCGTCAACATGTTAGTTTGAGGTGCGACAGTGTGAGTGCTTGCTTGTGTGTGTGTGTGTGTGTGTGTGTGTGTGTGTGTGTGTGTGTGTGTGTGTGGTGGAGGGTTGGGCGGGTAGGGGCGTGTGCGGTGTGAGTGAGAAAAAAGTTAGTGTGCATTTTTGTGTGAATGTGCACGTGTGTGTGTATGTGTGTGTACATGTGTGTATGAGTCGTGTGTGAGGGTGAGTTGGGTGTGTGTGTGTGTGTGTGTGTGTGTGTGTGTGAGTGAATGAGAGTGAGAGAGAGATTCCATATATAACATAATGTCTAAATTAAAACATTTAGTGTGTTTTTGTGAGTACAGACACACACACACACACACGTTGCAGCAGCACACGTAATAGGATACAGCAGGGAAGAAAAAGAAAAACAGAATATAATGTAAAATAAACAGTAAAATGCATTGAACTGGAATATAAACAATTGTTTTATAAATACACACACACACACACACACACACACACACAGTTGACCGTGTGGGAGGTATTGATTACTAGCAGTCTCATGTGAGTGATTTCAGTTTCACTTCATGCATCATGCGGCCGTCCGGCTCCAGAGACGAATCATCACGTCACCAGACAGAGTGAGACACTGCTAGTGGCTCTGTGTTGGACGTTGAGCTCAACACCGCTAGTGGCTCTGTGTTGGACGTTGAGCTCAACACCGCTAGTGGCTCTGTGTTGGACGTTGAGCTCAACACCGCTAGTGGCTCTGTGTTGGACGTTGAGCTCAACAGGTGTCGGGGAAACGACGGTCGCTGCCAGAAGCAGCGGAGGACCGCGACGCGCCGAGATGAATCATGATGCTGTAATCAAACTACACACGACTCTGCAGAAAGTCAGGAAATGTGGAGGAATCAAACCATCGTCAGAGTTAGGGAGGAGTGGATTAAAGTGGTGATGAAAAGAGAGAAGAAGGGATGAGGGAGGAGGTGATAAAGAGAGAAAATGAGAAAGGAGAAAGGAAAGGAGGAGAGGGAGGTGAAGGGAAAGGAGAGGTGATGAGAGGAGAGAAGAAGGGAAGATAGATGAGGTGATGATGATGATAAAGAGGAGAGGAGAGGAGAAGAGAGGGGAGGAGAGGAAAAGGGAGAAAGGGGGAAAGAGGAGAGGTGATGATAAGAGAGAAGAAGGGTAAGAGAAGGGGGTTGTGAGGAGAGGGGGAGAGGGGAGGGGAGGTGATGAGAGGAGAAAATAAGGGAAGATAGATGAGGTGATGAAGAGACAAGATGAGAGGAAAGAAGAGGAGAAGAGATTGGGGAGAGGAGGGGGGAGGCAAGGGGGAGGGGGAGAGGAGAGTAAAGTAGGGGAGAGGAAGAGAATAGAAGAAGAGAGGAGAGGAGAGGAGAGGGAGGAAGGAGGAGGACTGATGGGAGGTCGTTTGGGGGAAACAGAACGACAGAATGAAAGCATGAAGACAAGAAGACGAGAATGTTGCCTTTGATACAGGGGTGCTGAGGGGTAGTGTGTGTGTGTGTGTGTGTGTGTGTGTGTGTGTGTGTGTGTGTGTGTGTGTGTGTGTGTGTGTGTGTGTGTGAGAGTGAGGGGCCAGTCTGGGGTACAATAGGGGCCCGACGGGACTACAATAGAGACTCTGTTAGTATGCAGGTAGTGTTGGGGCCACCCTGCAATCTCCCACAAGGCCCCAGGGCAACACCTCACACACACACACACACACACACACACACACACACACACACACACACACACACGCACATGCACACACACACACTCACACACACAAAATCAAGAATTTCCAAACAAGATGAGTGTGCATGTCTGTGTGTTTCCATTCACATGAACAAGAACACACACACACACACACACACACACACACACACACACACACACCCATAAACCAAACAGCTGCAGGGCCAGGTCTGCAGCGTCTGGCTGATGTAAAGTCTGTTACCACCGGAGGACTGTTGGCGGTTAACCGCCGTCGTAGATCCGTCCAATCCCGTGTGGCGTTTACTGTCACTGCAAAGGACAACGAGTAAAGAGCGCCGATGAAATGAAAAAGAAAAGTGACATTGAACAAGAAATGCGAATATTCTGTTGGATGTGAGTGAGAAAAGATCTGACGCTGGTGATGTATGGCCAACCAGCGCCCAAGGTCGGTGTGTGCATCCGACTGACCTTGAAATAAATGGAAAGCTTTGACGGTGTAACGTGACGTCCCGTTAAGCTGAATGAAACCAGGAGCCCGGCTTGGTGGTGTTGTGGTTCTGGTATGAGAACCAGCTCTGCTCCTCCTCTCTGGTTAAACCTGAACCAGCCTGGAGGCTCTCTGTTAGCTGAACTGACTGAAGAGACTAACAGCTGCTAATTATCAAAGTGCTTCAATTGTTCTTGGTTACGGAAACTCAGAGATGAACACTGATGACATGTAGAGACAAGACACCACATAATACCAGTACAGCGTAATCTAATGGAGAGGGAAGCTTTCCTGGAAGGACTTTCCATTCATACTGACACTGGAGGGAAGCAGCACGGAGGGTTTGGTGAAGCT
>JAXDDX010000107.1:35000-45000 GCA_034670405.1 Hoplostethus atlanticus
GCCCACAAAGGCACCGGCCCGACCGCACCGCCCGGGCCCTAGCTAACGGGCTAATTAATGACTGCAAAGCCACACTCCTCCTCCTCCTCCTCCTCCTCCTCCTCCTCTCTCTGTTCTTCATTTATAACTCCTCTTCCTCCTCCTCCTCCTCCCCTCCTCTTCCCTCTCTGAGTTCTTGTCTCTGCCGTGTTGTTTTCTTATTGTCTTTTCTACTCTTTTCTACTCGGTCCTGTTCTGTTCCTTTCCTCTGTGCATGACATCGTTCTAGTGTCTCCTGTTGAAACACTCTTCACATTGTGATTTATTAAAGTGAAGATATTCTTTTGAGCCACATTTCTTATCCGAGGTTTTGAAACGAGGACTGACTGTATAGGTTGATGTGTAGGTATGAGTTATGATGGGTCCAGGAATCCTTCATTTCCATGTACAAGTCAAACTTGAAGAAAATATACTCAGATTCATCTGGTCGGGCGTCCTGGTGGCTCATACCATGTAACCACCACTGTGGTTCAAATCCTGCTGGGACCTCGTCACATGTCCGTCCTGTCTCCCTCTACTGAGCTGTCCAGAAAAGGCAAAAATGCCCAAAAGGATATTCTGGTGAAATAAATCCCAGATCATCATTTCTTCTCTCTGCCTCCGTCTGCAGTCTCTCTTCCTCTTTGACTCAACGTTGTTACTCCTCAGCGAGAACAGCCGAATCGAAGCCGGGAGCTTTTCTCCCGTCGATAAAAGTCAGAAGCGCTGACGTTAGGTGACGTGAGGTCCTGGAGGGTCGGGGATGCTGAAGGTGCACATGCACACACACACACACACACACACACACACATGCATAGGAACTAATGGAGCAGGCAGATCCCACGTCAGCACCTCTAGTCCAGACACAATGACTTGGAAAGCCGATTGGACTCACCAGCTATGGAAAATGGGTGACACTACAATGGCCTCATCCCAGTGCATTAACCTGTGTTAACCTATGGGGGAAAGTATACAGTAATACTGCGTACTTCCATTAAAATACTCCTAACACCTAGTGTGCTTACATGGGTGTATCAAGACAATCAAAGTAATTGTTTGTACATAAAAAGTGTAAGTGGTTCACAGTATTATTTATAGTAGTTTATAGTAGTATTATATTATAGTATTATTTACTTGCTGAAGACGAAGACAGAAGATTAAACTGATTCGACTTGTGATGTTTCATCTGATGGACGATCGATGAGACAGGAAACAGGAAACATGGTTCCATCACGGTATGACATGGTCGCCACCGGGACGTCCCAAGTCAACAGGCTTTACCTCCTTTTCTGGAAGTGCAAATTCAAAAGATGTACTCGGATGTTGATGCGTGCAGTGCATGCGTGCAGTGCATGCGTGCAGTGCATGCGTGTGCAAACCACACAGTCAATGGCATTGCTGACTATTTGGTTCCCTGTCTCTCTCTCTTTCCCCCCCGATCACCCAGAGCACCTCCTGCTCCTCGCTGCCCCTCACCCTGCCGCCGTACAGAGGACCATTAAGAGAGTGTGTGTGTGTGTGTGTGTCAGTGTGTCTGGTGGGCAGTAGAGGAAGGGGGCCCTGTGTTTTCTTAGGGGCCGAGCAGAGCAGACCCCCCCCCCCCCCCCACCACCACCACCTTCCCCAGTCCATTCATCCAGCGCCCCCTCCCCTCAGTAAAAGGAGATCTTTGTGTGTTTGCTAGTGAAGCAGCCCCAGTCAGTCCCAGCGTTCCCAGAGGAATACAATGAATGGGACCATTTTGTCCCCACCCCCCCCCCTCTCTTCTTCTTCTTCTTTTCTTTTAGCTGCACAGACACACAGACTAGTTTTTCTTCTCTCGCCATTCTTATCGTGTTTTTTCTCTGTGTCAAACCGTTTGTTTGTGTGTGTGTGTGTGTGTGTGTGTGTGTGTGTGTGTGTGTGTGTGTGTGTGTGTGTGTCTGGGGCCTCCCAAGTGTGACCTAACCAGCATTATCAGAAAAGCTGGTCGGGTGATGAACACATGCAATTGCACCAAACAGCTGAATCTGGATGTCCGACACACACACACACACACACACACACACACACACACACACACACACACACACACACACACACACACACACACACACACACACCATCTTGTTTGTCTCTCTCTGTCTTTAGCCAGGCTCTTTGAGTTTCCGTCCCACCCCTAAACCCACAACACCCCATCCCCCCCCCCCCCCCCCCCCCCGAACATGCTGATGGGGTAAATTTACGCACACACTCACGATGAACTGCCCCAGGAACGTAGGTTGGGGGGGTAAATGAAGTGGTAGTAAAGGAGATGAATGGAGGTGGACAGTGTGGACGGAGGTAAGAGAGAGAGAGGGGGATGGTACACGAGGACGAGTGTCGACAAGCGTTCATCTCAAAGGGAGAGAAAACAGGAAAGAGAGAGAGAGAGAGGGAGAGAGAGGGAGAGATGGGAGGAGGACAAAAAATGGAAAAAGTAGACAAGAAGATGTGAAATGACAAGAATGAGAAAACATGACAGAAAGAGACAACTGCCAACATGATCTGGACAACAACAACACAAACAAACAACCAGGGAAAGATAGAAAGATAGACGGAGAGAGAAAAGAAAGAATAGAGAGAAAAGCAACAGATACAGAGAGCGGTAAAGGGGCGGAGCTAGACGGCTCATCTTTGATGCTCCAATAATACAAACTCACTTCAAAGCATTTTGTTTTACAGTTTAATAATTCACCCTCAATAATATATAAATACTGTATACTGTATATATACAGTATATATACAGTATACAGTATATATATGTGTTATATGTATTATATGTTACATATTTATTCTGTTCATATTTCTGTGTGTGTATTTTTAGTTTTCAGGTCGAACATAAGAATATTTTGACCTTGACCATTTCTGTCTGTCTCCCCTGCTTTCTCTCTGTCTCTCTCTCTCTCTCTCTCTCTCTCTGTCTCTCCTGCTTTCTCTCTCTCTCTCTCTCTCTCTCTCTCTCTCTCTCTCTCAGGTCCAGGGTCACATGCCTCCCCTGATGATCCCAGTGTTTCCTCACGACCAGCGTTCTCTGGCTGCCGCTGCTGCTCAGCAAGGCTTCCTCTTCCCACCGAGCATGTCTTACAAGCCAGGTACACACACACACACACACACACACACACACACACACACACACACACATTCACTCTCTCACACTTTTTAAGGAAAGATATTTTCCTGGATCAGTTTCCTCCCTCAAACAAATGTTTCATGTGAGTCAGACAGTTCTGGTCAACTAACCCTCTGATACAGAGAGTCTCCTGGACACACACACACACACACACACACACACACACTGGGATTCCAGTCCTGGTAATGAGGTGTGTCAGGTGAGGAATGTTCTGGAAATGAGCGGAGAGATTTACAAGTCCTGCTTGTTCACGTCAGGAACAATAGATCGGACACAGCAGGACTGGAATGTCTCTTTTACGGCGCGTTGAAAGCATGTTAGTTGCTGCACAACACATCTGCAACATGGAATGTCACACTTTCTCTCACACACACACACACACACACACACACACGCACACACACACACACACACACACACACACTCGCACACACACACACACACACACACACACACACACACACACACTCATGTTTTGCACTGACCTGGCAGGTTACACACAAGGATGATGCACTAACAGGCAGACCGACACACTCACACACACTCACACATTCTCACACTCACACACACACACACACTCACACACTCACACAGATGCCAGAAACACACACAGGCTCACGTGCACACACTCGTGGACGTGGATACACACTAACACAGACACACACACACACGAGCACACACGACCCCTTGATGTACACAAGGGTGTTGCACACACACACACACACACACACACACACACACACACACACAAATACAAACGCGCACAGACACACATGAGCACACACAAATATCACATGCATCCACATTTACCTCACTCACTCACACACACACTCACACACACACACACACACACACACACTTCAAGTACATGGATTCCAATTGCAGGCTTCTCGGCACCACCTGCTGTCTCCTCTCTCCTCGTCCTCCTCACATTCCTGTCCTCCATGCAGCACAGACCCACCAGCATCCTACGAGACAATCCTCATCTATTCAGCACTCCTGAGAGGCCGCCATGCCGTTCTTGTTACTGAACTGTTTTGAACAAAGGCTCGGACATGGAAAGCCTTTTAGGGCCAAACAGCAGGGGGTCACGGCGCCCATGTGGACCGCCAGCGAACGATATCACCCTTTGAATAGTGAGAGACAAGGAGGGAGGTAGAGAGGGCTGAGAGAGGGAGAGGCAGGCCTAGCTAAAGAGTCTCAATGTGTTTTGTTTTGTCTTTCCACAGGTGAGAATTACCCCATGCAGTTCATTCCATCCACAATGGCGGCTGCAGCGGCGTCTGGACTCAGCCCGTTACAACTACAGGTAGGACTCAGAAACCATGACAGGATGAGGTGGAGGAGACAGGGCTGGAAGCAGGCGGGATGAGGCCCAGCATGCATCAACCTGCTTGTTTTAATGGATTTTAATCAAGTTAATGTGTTTTTTTTAAATAATATGACGCATCGCTGAGAGACGAAGCTCTATAGCCCCACGCTAGCATGCTGCTTCCCTTATCTGCTCCCCTGTCAGCTGTGTCAGACAAAAGGTTGTGATGAATCGCTGAGGAATTCCACCCCACCAGCGCAACACCTGGCCCAGGCAATTCATCAGCTCTTTTATTGCTGCTTGACACCTGTGGTTTGAGAATAGCACTTATACATAATGGTTATCATAGAACATATTTGCAAAAAAAAAAAGGAAAAACGGAAAATGAAAAGAGCCGTTTGGAATTTCACAACAGGACTCCGCCGCCCTGCTACTGTACCTGCTATCAGAAGAGAGAACAAAGCCTCTCAAAAGCTTTTTCACTGGCAAACAATATTGCTTCATCATGTCGGTCGTTATCGTAGCGTGGCTTTGGGCTGAATCCTTATCTCAGTTTATTCAATTTGCATTGTGGTTTTTGCTCATCAAGGCCCTCGTTAGGCGCTATTGACTTAACAAAGCGCCGTGCTGCGCCGGGGGGGGGGGGCGCTGCCTCGACACTGCCTCAACGCTGCCTCGACGCTGCCTCAACGCTGCCTCGACGCTGCCTATCTCCACTCCGCTTTGAAATGATCAAAAGAGTCGCACGGTGAGCGAGAGGTAGGAGGATGAATGGGAGACGGAGATGCAAACTCATTCACATTTAAACACCGCCGAGATGAGGAGAACGAGAGGCGGAGAGAAACCGGAATGAAAGAGGAAGCTTCTCGTGACGCCGTCTGCTGAAACGGAGAGGAAGACGAGGAGAGGAGGAAGAGCGAGAGCGCGGGGAAGTGTTTGTGTGGGGAAAAGGGTGAGACGAGGCGCCGGCTTCAGCACATGTTTGGACATTGTTTTGACAACAATGACGACGCCAAAAGCAATCACGGCGAGATTTATGAGCTGTGCTTGTTTCGTTATGTATCTTGATCGCAACAATTTGCCAGTAGCAATCTTTGTACCAAGGTAGCACTTATGACAAATACTCACAGTGTGTTCCAAAAAAAGAAAGAAAGAAAGAAAGAAAAGGCATAAAGAGGATTCTTAACTGGATATAAGATATGAGCAATATTGGAGATGAAAGATAATCCTCCACAAGGGGAGACTGCAGGTATTCAGAATGCATGTAGCATGATATGTACAGTATACACAGTTAACTGTAGTAGTATGTCTGTACGTGAGGTCCTTGTACCATGTACCATGCAATATATTTCTTTGTGACATGTTGCACTATGTTAAGCCCTTTGGTCTGCATGTCGCCATCGTGGTTACGCTGTAGTGCCATAGCGGCTGCCTCCCGTCTCAGCTGAGGCTCTGCTTCACCATGGCTCTGCCGTTTGAGAGAGGAGGCACAATGACAGAACTGAACTGTATTCTATATGACTGTGTGGCTGCATTAACACAGAATGCATCACTGCGCATCATGCATTATCAAAACAATGTTTTTCTTCATCGCTGCATGTTTTGCTCAAAGTTTTTAGCTTCACTTTACAGTGGCCTTGCATTGTGTTAAGCTGTGCATTAACCTGTGAAAAAGTATTGTAAGCACACAATTACACTGTGCTAATATTGTGTTAGCAATCTCCCCTAATACATAATGTACTCAAGTGCACACCAGCTGGCATGAAACCCTAGAGGTGCCTGTCTGATGCCAGATCTGTGCTTGGTGGAGGGCTGACAGATGTGCAGCCAGACTGAGCCAGATGTCCCAGAGCTCCTTCAGACAGCCGGCCTGGCGCTCATGGTCAAGCGGGGCATCGTCTGGCGGGGGGGAAGATGCATGTTCCGGGGTGCTGAACATGAACTTAACGTTACTCCCAATGAGTTTACGCTCTGGTGATAACGAAGGTTAGGAAAGTGATGGGGAGGATGGGTGTCATTTGTTTCGTGAGCAGGACAAAAGGGACATTTGAGTATGATAACAAACAAGAAAAGGTATAAGAAATCACCTCAGCGCTGTGCTAGCACACATGTCGTGCTATCAGCGTGGGAACTTGATCGGGCCGATAGTTTGGATTCGATTGGATTCCCGGTGAAGAATGGCGCCCTTTGTGCAGCTAATGCGAAGGAAGTACAGTTGCTCAGCAGACATTCTTGTTGAAATCATAAGACATGTCTTGCCGTCTGTCTCTGAGTCACGGTGATGAAGGTGAGGAACTGGGCCACACATTACTGAGACCAGAATGACTTCATGTGTCATAAGATGTGGGTGATTTTAATGCAATCAAATCAAGTTTTCCAGGAATTGAAGACTCAGTATCCGCCCATGAAAGAGAACTCAGCTGGAGTAATGGAGTAATGGTTGTACTACTGTCTTTCTGTCTCTCTTGGATATACCCGATCCTTCCAGCACTCTACTTAGCCTCTGTCCTCGGCGTGGGCCAGCTCAGTGGCAGTCAATCCATTTCACCCCTCCCTGCAAACCTGCTGAAAAAGACAAAACTTCATTTGTTTGGTGATCAATATCTGCCTGACACTGAAAGAGGCGAGCGGTGGGGATTCTCCACTTAGTCCTCTCGGGGCAGACAGGCCTGACCGGGGGGCTGAGCCAGACCTCCACAACAACACCGGCTCTTTGCATTGTTAGGGATTATGCTAAGCTAGCCAGGATACCAGGAACCCCGGCGTCGACGATGCAGGTCGAAGATGACAGACGAATCATTTAGATTTTAGTCAAATTAGCACTAACGGCCAAAGCCCAATCAGAGGGCCGGGCGGCCGGCCGCCGTTTGAGGCCCCGTTTGTCAATTTGTAATTTAGGAAATTGCGGCATTGTCTTCCCCTGGGGGCTGGCTGGGCGGCGAGAGCTCTAGTTGGGTTGTTTACGCTGCACAATCGCCTCCCCTGACGCCAATCGATCTCCCAGTGTCTTCTAGAGAGGGAGGGAAAATAAGGCAAAGGCTTTTATTCTCTTTTGTTTGTTCAACAGTTCTCTCTCCTGGTGTTATTTGGTATCGCTGACAGGATTGCTGCCAGTTGCACAACAGCACAACAGCTATGTGTGTGCATGCAATTATTGTGTGTGTGTGTGTGTGTGTGTGCGCGCATGTCCATGCACACATGGGTGTGAGATCCTAACTATGTGCGTTTTACCTCAAAGCCTCCCAGCGTCTGCCCCGGCCCGGCTCCCCTCAGAGCTCAGAGAATATCAGGCATCACCAGAAGTAGCTCTGCGGTCGGCTGATTGACGCGAGCGGCCTCGCCACCAGCCATTCAAAGCACATTCTTACGGGGATCTCGTATCGCCGGGATTGGCCCGAGTGCTCCCGGTGCCTTCCAAGGAAAATAAGCGGCGTGACATCAGGGCTTTGTTTCAGCGGCGAGGCCCCTTCTGTTTGTGTTTAATATCGCTCCGGAGAGAAGTGGAAGGAGGGCCAGCCAATTTCTTTGGTCTGAGCCCGGCGCTGTGGCGGTGAAGCGACGGTGGTCTCATGTGTCGGCAGCCCAACTCTCTCGCTCTCTCTCTCTCTCTGCTTCTGGAGCTCAGGTCTCAGGAGGCCTTGCAGTTTTGACTAGAGAGAAATCGGATCTCACAACACTTGGGGCCGGTTATACTGAGGGGGAAGACAGTAAAAACAGAGAGAGAGAGAGAGAGAGAGAGAGAGAGAGAGAGAGAGAGAGAGACATAGATCAAGATGGGGAAAGGATAAGAGGAATGATTTTGGAATGAAACTGAAAGACGGAGAGGAAAAAAGGAGGAAGGTCAGAGGCACATGGAAAGAGGGAACGAACAAAAGAAAGAAAGAGACAAGGAGAATGAGGAGGAGAGTACAGATGAGGTGAGAGAAGAGAAAAATGAGAGGAAAGAAAAAAGAAAGAAAGAAAGAAAGAAAGAAAGAGGGGAGTCTAAGTGAAGGCCAGCCACGTCTGGGTGGTTTTCCTGAGGACTGGCGCTTTGAAACTCCAGCGCTCACACTCCAATCCTTTTCGACAGGGGTTGACAGTGGTTTCAGGCAGCGGTTTTGTCTGGGCAGCTCGCTTTGATTCAGACCTGGACTCTGGGCCGAGGGTTGGACTCTTTGATTTTCGTTAAGTACCTTGGACGGAAAATCGGTACATTTTTTTTCAGGCGTTCAGCCAGCTCTGATGGCTTATACTTTCCAAGTGTTTTTTTTTTTTTGCTTCTTTTGTTTTTTTTTCTAATGTTAGGGCTTGTTTTACAATTAAATGGAGATCTGTAACAGTCATGAAACCACTTTCCTTTCACACGTTAATGATTTAAGATGTTTTATCAATCTGAAATAAATTGTCTGAACATTTGTTGCAAGGACAATATTTGATATGTGGCAACTTAACATTAGTTTTATAAATATGTGTCATGTTTTTAAACAGTGGAGTCCTGTATTAGTTATGATAAGCTAAAAATGCTCAAAAGCTTTTTTCACTCCGCAAACTCTTCAAGAACAACGTTTGAGAACTGAAGCAGCATTTCAAAGTTTCTTTGGCTTTTGTCTGGATTCATATCTTGGTATCGAGACGTGAATCGATATACAAGCTGCTCTGAGCATCTGCTGGATGGATCACCGTCACAGATAAATTGTAGATAATTTAAAGAAAATGTGTTTTTTCTGGACGGAGCCCCGATAAATACTCACCTCAAACAAAAGTTCCATTTGTGTGTGACGCTCTTGTCAACTTCAGAACCAACTGTGTGTGTGTGTGTGTGTGTGTGCGTGTGCGTGTGTGTGTGTGTGTGTACACATCTGTTTCATTCTGAGGTCTGTGTGTGTTGTGGCTCTCACACACACACACACACACACACACACACACACACACATATCAATCCTTAGAAGACGCAGCAGTGCCAAGGAAGGGATAAAGCAAAAAACACAACAGGATCAAGGGTGGGGGAGAAAAGCAGGGAGGAGAGAATGAAAGAGGAAAGCCACTGACTGGCTGCTGGCGAGCGACGTTAATAGCCTGTCGGTTTGCTGGTTTCTTCCCTGCAGCAGCTGTACGCCGTCCAGCTGGCCAGCATGCAGATCTCCCCCGGAGCCAAGATGGCGCCCCTCCCGCAGGCTCCCAACGCCGCCGGCCCTCTCTCGCCCTCCGCCCTGAAGAGCGAGAAGAGAGCATGCAGTCCCATCGCTCAGATTAAGGTGAGATCGCTGTTGGACCGATGTGAATCACTGAGTTGGTTCAATAGTTATGAAAGAATAGGAAGTAAATACGTGGTGAGATGAGATGAAAACCTCGATGGTCGTTCGGGTCGTTGTAGTAATACAGCAGATACAGCAAAGACAAATAGGAGAAGAACAAGAGGTTTCAACACAGAACACGTTGAGTGACCAGCAAAATAACAGCAGGATGACTCAACGAGACAAAGCACAACACATACCACCGAAATAAGACTGATGGTGATGAATGAAGAGTTGATCTGA
>JAXDDX010000107.1:50000-52500 GCA_034670405.1 Hoplostethus atlanticus
TCTGAGACTCTGAGACTCTGAGACTCTGAGACTCTGAGACTCTGAGACTCTGAAGCCTTGTTGTCTCATGACATTGTGCTGCCAGCTGAGGGAGACGACATGAGGAGTCTGTAAATGGTCAGAGTCTCTCGGCGCGACGCCGTCGTATGTCCAACTATTTATTGACTATGCTGATTCAACTCAAAGGGAGACTCTGTTGAGGTGACGTGTGTGTGTGTGTGTGTGTGTGTGTGTGTGTGTGTGTGTGTGTGTGTGTGTGTTTCTCTTTCTGACTGTGTATTTTTGGGCCTTCATTTCAAGTATAGACAACATAGACAGTTCCCTTTACAACACTGAGCTGAAAGTGATCCTTTTTCGTTTTGTGTGTGTGTGTGTGTGTGTGTGTGTGTGTGTGTGTCCTGGCTCTCCGCTGGCCTTGGCCATGTTAATGTCATTATAGCTGGTGTACAGACGAGAGGCCTGGCCAGTGAGTGGCATTGTTGAGTATCGCCTTACGCTTACGTTGCTTCCAGCTGGCCTGCGGCTGCCAAAGCTCACTGAAATAGCCACTGTGTATGAGCGCGTGGGTGTGGGCCTGTATCTGTGTGTGTGTGTGTGTGTGTGTGTGTGTGTGTGTCTATGCATCTACACCCTACAGAACACACAATCTAAGTATTTGTTCACCACGCTGGCTCTGTTTCCCCAGCGGCCTCAAAGCACCTTGTGGCCACGCCCACTGAGAGGAAAGCGGCGTGTTGAGATATTGACCCGTCGGTCAACTTACCCGTCATGTGATGAGAACATAGACACTAAAATGATCCATGTGTCACTGGTAGATCCTTGGCTCCAGTACTCCATGCTAACACAAGTCTGGCAGCCTTTGAGTAGCAGATTGGTAAAATGTGGGACTATTTTCTGTGTTTACATGGGAAGTGAAGGTGGGTGGCGGATGAATATGTGGTTACCATCACATTTCATTTTTTAAATTCATGAATCTACAGGCCATATAATAAAAAACAACTCTTTGTTAAGTGGCCAGTCGATGCTCGTCGCCTCCTCTCTCTCAACATAGTGAATGCTAAAGAGTTAGCGATGATCGTGCCGGGGACCCACGGAGGATTTTGGTGTCTATGTTCTCATCACTTCACCATTTTATCACAGTAGGAAGGTGATGCGGGGGGGGGGCCAAAATGTTTGCATGGGGTCCATTATTAAAGAAATGGCTTTGATTGTCTGTGAATGAAGCTTCTGTTGGTAGAGCAGAGGATTCTGGGTGGAGGACAGGAGGGAGGAAATGTTGTATAGAAGTTTATCTTGGCTCTACTGAGTCTTTGTAGGAAGAGACGGAGAAACCGACGTCTCAGAGACTTCCAAGTCCTGATTAAAGGTCGATGGAGGTGGATGGATGTACGTTATAATAACGAGCACTACAAAGCTGGCACCTGCAAATAGACTGTTGAGTGTCTACAGTACATCTGTGGTCTGGGAGCCTCTGGGGGAGGGAGGGAGGAGGGAGGGGGGAGGGAGGGAGGTTCAGGGCTATGAATAGGAGGAATGATGAAAAGGAGAGGAGAAAAAACAGAGCAGGGCTGACTGACGGCTCTATCGGCACAGAGCGACGTCTGGAGAGGAGAAGGGGGAGGAGGGAGGGGGAGAAGAGGAGGAGAGAGAGGGAGGGGGGAGGAAAGAGGGGGAGAAGAGGAGGAGAGAGAGGGAGGCCGCCGAACTTGATTGGTCCGGGAGGAGACAGTAAACGGTTGCGGGTCAGCGGGAGGCGGGCCTCGCCGGGCGGTAGTTGTAACCGTGGTAATGAGCTCAATACGGCACCGGGGGCCGTGCCGGTGTTTACTGCATCGCCGTGGCAACGGTGGGGAGACGCAAACGCCAAGAAGAGGAGAGACCAGGCGTGACGGAGAGAGTCGTGTGTCCTATACATTCAGCAGTGTGTTAAAAACTGTTGGCGGGTGGAAACCTCGCATCTCCAAAACCTTTCAGGAACTTTGTTTTTAGCGTGACCACCGAGCACGTTCCAGTGGAAAGGGATCACAAACCAAATCCTTCAACTGAAGTTAAAATAGGAAAATCACCAAAACTGGAGTTATGAGGTTTCTGTCCAACGGCGATGAAATGTTTCTTTTTAAGGTTTCGACTGGCGTGATGACGTGGTTGGTTTCTGGTTCCTCCTGGTTCTCTGTTGAATCTGAGTTTCTACTTGGTTTAATTCATCGCTGCTCCTTTACTCCTCCTCTTCCTGGTTCAGTCCTTGGTTGGTCTACTTGTCTCTAGTATTTGAGGTTTACCGCATCAAGCCGACTCAGACGGTGCCAGATAAGCCAATCACTAAATTGATCTTTCCTGTGATCGTCCAAACCTTCAGGTGCTCGTTGACTCCTCCCACCTGAGGATTGAGGCTTTTTTATTGAACCTTTATTTAACCAGGTAATCATCCAGACAGACAGACACAATAAAACAACGTACAAAATACAAATGTCACATAAAAGAGAACATAAAAAGTCAAACA
>JAXDDX010000107.1:57500-115000 GCA_034670405.1 Hoplostethus atlanticus
TCGCTCCTTGTGATTCAGTCTACATTTTCATGTTTTGTACCTATTTCAGTAATTGGTTTATATTTCCCTGTAGAGGTTAAAACGTTCGTTTGGTGCGATGAAATTGTGGAATGATCATAATGGCTCTTTGATCTTCGTCTGCTCGGTATATTATGATGTTTCTGAGATAAAGAGGTGGTTAATAAAGTACTACTACTACGATGTACAACAAACGAACCCACAAGGGATTCCTGGGTTTCTCGCTCAAAGACAACAGTACAAATGGCTGTTGATGGAGCTCGGACCTGTGAACTTTTGGTTACGGGCCGGCCTCTCTACAGGGCACAGGGACTCTTACCAGCAGCCTGCAGACTATAAGAAGGGCTAGTGTGTTTTCAGCTTGGAACACTTCACACACAGAGCTCCACTGTGCTAGCCTGCCCGGTGTGATGGATGCATTCAGTTAAAAAGCAGCCGTGTTGAGACTAACCTCCCGACACAGATAGCCATTCACACTGCCGAGCCTTACAGTTGTTCGGGTGGGGGGGGGGGGGGGTTCAAGGTTTAGTGAATGTACATAAAAATGCCCCGAAGCGATGTGTACAGATCGTTTTTTACTTGGGTCTCCTGACGTGGACCTTTGAACTCCAACAAAGAGGTACTTTGTGTTGAACGGTCCTTCCTGCATTCCTGCAACCCGTCCTGCTTCCAATACGAATGACTTTTAACGACAGATTTGAAATCTGAAGTCTGATATTTAGATTCCTTTCTCTCATGACGTTCGGATTGTCTTAGAGGAAACACAAGAGACATGTTTACGGTCAAAGGTGGACGGTCAAATCCTACTGGCAGGAAGCAATAAGAAATACTTTTTCCGGATATTTACCAAACGGTTGTGGCAGTATCAGAACAAAAAACAGAACTGAGAGTGGACATGAGATGATGGTGTGTACAGTGCATCTCTCCCCAACACAATAACACAGCTGGACTTTGGGGAGTGGGCGGCTGCCTTAAAAAAATCCCCTCTCTGTTTCCTGAGTAAAAAGAGTAAAAGAAAAGGTCCGAGATAAACCTTGATAAATAGAGCAGCGAGGCGGTGTGTGTATAATCCGTTGTCAGAGCACTCTGCAGATGTGCTGCGTTCCTGCGGTAATGGCCCGGTCCACTTGTTCTGAAGGTCCTCTTACATATCGAGGACATAATGTGTCATTCTTCCAGAGCCGACAGCGAACGGAGTGTGATCTACTCCTAATACTCTACAGTCGGCTTGGTTAAAGACTCTTGTGTCTGTTCACTTCCTACCTGAAGAAACTTTAAAAAGCCTTTATTCACTGGCTAGTCCATTTTGGGACGGATTTCTCCCTGACGCATGTTAGCCAAAACATGTTGGATTTTAAAACGGACTAGCCAGTGAATAAAGGCTTCTTAATATTGTGACACACAGAAGAGTTGCCTTGCCTTTCTTGAATGTACGTGTGTTTGCTCTTCACCAAAGAGCATTGAGCTTCATCAAAGACCTTTTTTTCTTTATTGGTGTACTAAAGTGCAGTGGGGATGACATGTTAGCATTCTCAAATCCCTGATTAAGTGCTCATTACATTTATTTCATCACTTACTTGGAGCCCAACCACATTCAGCATGCAAGTTTATAAAAACCTGTCAAAAGCCTTTTTTTTCACTCATCACTTTTTGGTATTATTTTAAGATGTATTCAATGTGTATTATGACTTGTCAACTAAACTAGACTTGAGCAGACTAAACTAAACTAAAATCTCCATCGTCTGCCGCAGGCTCTCGCTGGAAATCCATGACCAACCAGGAGAAGCAGCCGTACTACGAGGAACAGGCCCGTCTGAGCAAGATCCACCTGGAGAAGTATCCCAACTACAAGTACAAGCCGCGGCCCAAGAGGACCTGCATCATCGACGGCAAGAAGCTGCGCATCGGCGAGTACAAGCAGATGATGCGCTCGCGACGTCAAGAGATGAGGCAGTTCTTCAGCGTGGGGTGAGTGACAGTGTCAGACTTGGTGTCCTCGAACATCCCAGTCAGCTTTCTACGGAGGTGCTCAGATTAGTTCAGTAGCACAAGAGACAGCTACATCAGATACTTGGTATTGGCAGAGGAATCTGAATCTGTAGTTGGCAACTTTGCACATTGGTGGCCTGTTTTTGAAGACTTCAAATCCCAGTAATCATGTAATGTGAAGTCAGTAAACTGGAAGTGGAGGTGGTGGAGAGGTTCAGCCATCATTGGTGAGTTCAGCCTTCTCTTGACGCAGCGCTCCCTCGCTGCTGTTCAGGAGGAAGCTATGCTCAAAGATTTCCCGCCATGACCATGACCCGACACCACAATTTAATTTGGGCAAATTAGGATGTTCTTTTCTGTTGCAGCCCTGTTTTGTGATGCAGGCTCATAAGACAGAGTATTTTTTACATAAAAGTCTCACCTAGTGCAGCTTTAAAGCATTTCCATTGCCATATCACACACAATGTAATTAAGAATTTCACCAGTGGGGTCAGAGCACACTGGCAGCCAGGCGCTTCACCCCTTGGATCAGATGTTGGCTCGGTGCTTTGATGATGAATGAATCCTAGATAAAAGATAAAAGGCTGGAAATATAATTGCCAAATTAATGTTCCTATTTGTTCATGAAGGGTTATTCTTTCAAAATACAACCTGGGCATTTAACAGATAATATTAGACTCTCAAACATCACAGCAGCAGCAGTATGAGCTGCCTGATGTTTAACGTTGAATGTATACATATATAGAGAGATAGTGATATGTATATCATACTGTCCATAGTATGACTTGATAAGAGACATAAAAAGGGATATCCTTGAAGAACCCCCATCTGCTAGATGTTTGTGGCAGTACCGTTAGGGTTCATGATCCCTCTATGAAGGTGTTCCTCAAGGAACCTCCTGAGGGTCCCCTATGGTTGCAATCTGAAGCACCCTTAAAGGTTCCTTGAAGCCCATTTAATTTTAGAGTGTGGGCAGCGCAGTGAGGGGAAAAAACAGTGGCATTGTCTTAATAGGAACCAGCCGTGGATGTGTTTAAAGCCATCACAGTGGCCTGTGTTCGAGATGGATTTACCAGAGGCCACGGCTTTGAATGGGAGCGATTTTTAATAGCTTGTCATTTATTAAATTAGGACAATGCTGGGCGCTTGCGGGCAGTGAAATTGGACACAGACAGACATATAGTGGAATATGAAATGTAAGCAGATGTTTGAGAGGGAGAGAGAGAGAGAGAGAGAGAGAGAGAGAGAGAGAGAGAGAGAGAGAGAGAAAACAGAGAGCGAGGCAGACGTCACAGGCTGAACGCCACATTTACTGTGTGTGGTCAAGCAAAAGGCAGAAGGCCTGTGATTGGCCAGGCCTGGTCTTTCAATCAAAACTAAACCAAAAAGCTACTGGGAGCCGGGCGAGATGCACAACCGATTTCTGGCACGTTCTGTATAATGAAACCAGTGTTGTTTTAAAGCGCTTAATGTGAAAATGAGTCTGTCAGAGCTTACTGCAGTAATTGTTTCAGGAGACGGGGGGGAACTGTTAGGTGAGGAAAGTGACAGCAATTTTCCAGCTTTCTGTGCCTCATTTGAGCAGCCGGAGGGCTCGTCTGAGTGATGTGCGTTTACCCTCATTCCATCCATATCTGAAGAGGTTATTTAGCCGACTGCTAGGACGACTACTGTGCGCTGGCAGAGAAAGCTCCATGTTAGGGCATGCCTGACCAGATGAGAAGCTGTTGAACTCATAAGTGGTCTCAGAATTAATGTTTTGTTAAAAGCGGTCAGGGCGTAATGAATCAGCGTCTAATCAGTCACAAGCCAATCGCTTGTCTTTACCAGCGGCTAGGATCTAAACCGGTGCTAAGCAAAGACATCGCCCCGATGTTAGCTCCTTTTTTCACTGCTTGTCAGGTTTTAAGATTTTATCTGTTGCCTTTATCTGTTGAAGACTTTGTTCAGCCGGCTCGGCCCCTAGCGATGTTACAGACGGGGCTCTTTCAGTATCATCATCATAAAGATCCTCTAAGTAATGATTTATGTTTCTAGTATGTTTTTATTCAATCCTATCCTTTTTATTTACTCTGGTTTTATTTATTTTTATTCCATATGTTGTGCAATTTAATTTAGTTTTTATGTGAATCGCTTTATAACTGTATCTGTTTTTAGATGAATAATATATAAATAATAGAAAATAAAATTATCATTATTTGTAATTTTCTTTCTCTCTCTCTTTGTTTCTCTCCATCTCTCTCTCCCTCTCCTCTCCATTTTCCAGGCCTCAGCCGCCGATTCCTCTCGGCAACAGCGTGGGCAGCATTGGGGTCTACCCGGGCGCCATCACCATGGCGACGACAACCACACCCTCCCCCCACCTGACCTCAGACTGCTCCAGCAACTCCATCAGTCCCGAGCCGGCCATCCCCGTCATTCAGAGCACGTACGGGGTGAAGGCCGAGCCTGGCGGTGGGGGCGGCCTCGGCGGTGGGGGCGGAGCCTTGGATCTGCCCAGCAACCCCACCAACGGAGAAGAAGAGATGGACATGTACGAGGACTTTGAGGAAGAGCCCAAATCAGACTATAGCAGCGACCACGAGACGCGGGAGGCTGTCAGCACCAACTGAGCGTGCTCAGGGTGTCAGTCGTAAAAACACCTGTCCTTATACTCAGAGACTTTTTATCAACACAGTTTATTGCAGAGACTCATTGCTTCAGGCATGCTTTCAGGACATGTTGCGTCATGCACTGAGCATGCCCAGACTGATCTAGGAGAGATTCTATGGATTGAAACTCTGTGGACATGCTCAGAGAGTTCTTCACAGTATATTTGACGGACATCCATTTGAAGGAGAGGGCTGATGTGAATACGAGACCCAAGAAACCTGGAACACAACCTGACCTTCAGACATTCAACTGACAATGAACTTCAGTTGCCCACACTTTGACAATCTTAACAGGAGCGAATAAGAGTTAGACAAACGAGAGAGAGAGAGAGAGAGAGAGAGAGAGAATGACACAAAGAACAAGCGAGCGACAAACACAGTGCTGTGTGGTTTCTAAAGAGCATGCATGGATTTTGAAGCATCAGGAATTGGTCTTCAAGCTATTTGGTCTTAAATGTTTCTTTTATGAGTGATTTAGTTTTTATCATAACGTATTTCTTTTTTGTGGGTTTTTTCCTTTTTGTTCAATAGACTTTCTTTCTGACAGGCCACGGCCTGTACAAACTCTGGACTGTCGGAACTTGAAATTTGAAAAGTTTTAATATAAATCTAGCTCTTGTAGTCTTATAGTCTTACTTTTGTTTCTTACGAGTACAGTGCATCTACACCTTTTTTTCTGACAAACTGCTTACATTACATTACTGTTTATGATGGGTTTTTTATATCCCAGCTCAGGTATGATGTGCCAGCTTGTGAATGTGTTGTTGTTTTTTTGTTTTGTTTTCATACAAAAGAGTGGTAGGACTTTCAGACTGTCAATGAAATAAAGGGAGCCAAATCCCTTTTATAACATTATTATTATTATTATTATTATTATTATTATTATTATTATTAAGTACCCAGACATTGTACAGTTTTACTTCAAATGTGCCAAACCCACATTCACATTCACTCGGGATGTCGTAGTCTTAACTTCTAATGCTGCAAAAAAGTCTTATACAATCAGCTTTTTCTATCTGATGAGATGAGTTCCTATTGGCTAACTGCTGGCTCCCCTCCTGGCCCAATCACAGGTAGAGCTCAGGGAGGATGTATTTTCATCACACTCGCTCAGTCACACACATTTAGTGTCGCTATCTCTGGCAACCCCTCTGGCATTGAGGCGTAATTACAAGAGCGTCTGAGGCGATTTGGCCCAACTGTTCCTCGATTCCACTCCGTCGGTGTTTTTATGAATCACTGCCCCACAATTCCTCGAGGCCAAGTGATCTGATATTGTGGTGTGCACTGTACCAAACACCAGCGTCTGATAAGTCCCTTTAAATCAGGCTAAAGTGAACGGCCTTGTGGATAGAGTTTCATGTTTTAGCTTCATTTCTACTCAGACACTTTAAGAAGTCACAAGTCTTAGAAGTGTACCTTAGTAGTTCAGCTTCATAGGAAAGGGGTTTAGAGCAGCCCCAGGGCGACCCTACTGTAGGATGGGAGTTTCTTCTATTCTGGATCCCTTCACTGTATTTTGAATTGTATTTTGAATTGATACAAAAATGTACAAGATGTTGGTATTGTCTATCAGTTTGTTAATAATTGAGTATCCACTCTGCATCACGTGGGAACGATACACCAAATTTGTGTTTTCAAAGAATTGATATGCTTACAAAAAAATGTGTTAAACTGGTCTGGTATTTCAAAAAGGGTACCTTTTTCTACACAGCATGTATATTTTGAAGTAAATTATTAGTAGAATGGGGGAAGAAAAGTGCAACGCGTTTCAGCCGTGTGGTGTTCAGGCCTGTCAGAACGGTCTGCAGCGAGTAGTAGCCTCTGGGTGTTCACGCTTTTTCCTCTATTTTACTCAAATGTCAAAATGTTTTTATTAAGCCACGCCGTATTTTTTCTTTGTCCGTTCTCACCATCCTATCTGCCGTTGGAAGATGTTTCCACTCTGAGCACCTGCCACCCAGGGTGGGTTCGGGTTGCTCTGTTTAGCTGGTTCATGTCTTTTGATTTCAGATTTCTCTTCACGACCGTATCTGGCGAGGTTTTACTAGGAAAAGTTTTCCAAGCTGGGACTAAACATTGGTTTTGCTTGCATCACAGGAAAAAAAGAGCGCTACCACTCGCCTCATAGACTTTTTTGTTAGTGTCATACATCCTAAGCACTGGATAGGAATGCTGTTTTAGTATTAACTAATGTGAAGTTGTTGTTTGATTTACAACATGACAAATTAGAACAGATGAATTTGGACTGTAGAGGAAGCCTCACACATGCCAGGCTCAAGTAAAGTGCCATTTTTTTAGAAGCATTTCATTTATTTAAGCAGACTTCGTTGCCATAGCTCTAGTGTCGCCTGAAGGGGTCGCATCACCTTTGACCTCTGCAAAGGTAACTCCATGCTCTCGTCGGTCGTGGCCTCCGGAAGCAGACACCGTTTCCTGGTCACACACGCATTTTGTGATGAGTATTGTATTTGAAATTCAATTGTGCGTTTTAACATTTCATTGTATTTATTAGCCAGCTTTGGCTCTAAAGTGTCAGTACAACTTGGTGAGAAAGACAATCAAAAAAAATAAAAAGTAAAGACTGAGATTTTCCTTACAAATCTGCCATTTCGTCATTGCTTTCAGATGAGTGTGTTTGTCTCAGAAAGATAAGAGTCAATTATTTGTTGAAGACTACTATTTTATTAGACCACAAAGCAGTCACACCTACAGAAGCCTGCGTGGTTGAACACTGTGTACAAGTTACTCGTAGTGCTGCATGACTTTGATTTCCATTACTCTAAATAGTGCTCTTACTTTCCAGAGATCTAATAATTTCCAACACAAGCCTTTCTGTTTCCAAAGTCGAGCTATTCCACTTGGTCTTAATATTTTGGTGGCCCATTACGGTAAATGTGGCCTATTGTTCCATTGTGTGTGTGTGTGTGTGTGTGAGGTAACACCACACATTCTGACTGTGCTGTGGTGTGTTCGCCACGGCGCCGGTGCTCGCTGCAGCCAGCCCAGAGTTTCAGAGAGAGACAGAGAGCTCAGCCATATGCAGCCACATCATAAATCTAATTGTAATTCCCACATCGACTGTAGCGTCACCCTGCGAGGGCGCCGGGAAGTTTGTCACTCACTCCTTTGTGTGTGTGTGTGTGTGTGTGTGTGTGTGTTTGTGTTTTTACCATGGCTCTTGGGAGGCGTGTTTGAAATCATACTTGTGCTGTTGCCATGCTAATCTGGTTAAAAAAGTCGTCATGATTTACATTTCCTTTTCCTTTCTGCAGGATGTACATTTAGCTGTTTGCAAATTGACGGATTGGAGAGTGTGTGTGTGTGTGTGTGTGTGTGTGTGTGAGTGCATGAGTGCATGTGTGCGTGCTTGTATGCATGCAGTACATGCATGTGCATGCCTGCATGCTTATGGGAGGTTGACTGGTGTGTTCCAGATGGGAGAATCAGATTATTGAGCTGCTCAATGTGGCACTTGGGTTGTCAGCCTCAACGTTAGCTGAACTTTGTGGGGCTGCAAACGTAGTAATTAGCCTCAACACGTTACGACAGTGGTGCGATATCCTACTCTGGTTATGAGCTTCAGCATGTCGACTCGAGGCATGGCGCTACCTGGCACCTCTGCGGTCTGATCACACCGTTTCCACCTCCTGAACAGAGCACATAGTGTAGTGGACTCATAGATAGGTAGATAGTTACCTGGATCCATACACATGTACATACAGAATATGACTTGTTAAAGATACTTAATGCTAAAGTTGAAGGAAAAATCCACCCGAAAACACTTTAACACTTGAAGATGTACCTTGTATGTCTGGATCCATTTTGTTGTTGTATTTTTCATATTTTTCATATTCCCGTGATGAATTGGCCAAACAAGAAATTTCCAGCGCAGCTACAACGTTGAGTAGGAGAAAACTAAAACAACGGTAACCGTCAGGTTTTGGTGTCAGCCAATCAGAATCACAGAGCAAGGGCTTCTTTTAGACCGACGATCAACAATCATACAGGAGAAATCCATCGGAGGAGAGGAGAGAGACCAATTTCTCCACCGACAGTAGATAGACCAGAATGCAATGCAGTAGCCAGGATAGACCAGAATGCAATGCAGTAGCAAGGATAGACCAGAATGCAGCACAGAGACAAGAGAAGTTGTGTTCTGACAACAACAGCTAGCTAGCTAAGTGATAGCACTCCCTCCACCTACAGGCAAAACCCACAGCTGATGATGCATTCAGGTCTACTGAGAGATACCGTAAATACGACCTTCAGACTGGGAAAAAACTCAGTTCATGTCAACCTCCTAGTGGTAATTCTGAATAGGAAGGTTTGGATATCTCCCACCTGAGATAACAGAAGGATGTCAAACATGGCTGCAGAGAATCTACCAACGTCCACAGTCCGAGGTAATAACAATAATAATTACTAGTTCTTTTCACACTACAATCGACTCGGGTTGACACCCGTTCTCTGGGGGTTGTCAAAAGGCATTTTGGGAAATGTAGGAAATCACCAGACAAGGCAGGTTGAAGTGGGTTCACCAAAAAACACAAAATATCTCCTGGGATACAGTGAAGGTCACAGATTGATGATGTGTCATAGTGTAGGAGGGCGAGGGTGGAAAGTTCCTTCCTATTAGCAAAGAGAATAATGGTGACAAAAAGCCCCAACTCAAATCGTAGGCCTATTCGCAAATACTTCCTAGCGTTTGTGTACCACAGAGGGTGGGGTTTTCCATACTGGGCAAAATAATGAGTGCTAGTGTTTACAGTATTTCAAAGTCAATTTAGTGAACTTTTTTTGTGACCTACAATTCATCCGACTCTCTTTGAATTATTGGTAATGGATCTGCAACCAGAAAGTCCATCAATCTCTCAGTTTTTGTAGAGACGCAGAAATTGTCTTGCTAACCTGCCTGGAATCATCAAAGTATTTCCAACTCAAGCCCTGTGACCGTCGTCTTGGAAGATACAATTACACATCTTATCAATCAGTGAAATTCGACAAAGAAGAAGAAAGCAAGAAGAAAAGAACGAGTTAAAAGCTGGAGTTGTATCCCAGCGGATTTAACTAGTTACTGTGTTAACTGTCTTCTTCAAATGAGGGAGAACTTGACACAGTGAGAAACTAAGTGGTGATTACACAGGCTTTGAATTTACCTTTTTCTTTTCTCATGGTTTCAGTGAGAGGATGATGAGGCATAATGTTACGCTTTCTTCATGAAAGCCTCGACTTGGATGGGCCCTCTAGGCAAATTCACTTTTGGATTTCAAAAACCATCTTTAAAAGTAAAGAACAAAATCCTTTTCTCTCCTGCTCACCAGTTGGGCCTTTAGATCAAGAGAATTATAAATTGTTATTACAAAGGAGAGGCCCCCTTCAGACATGGAGAGGTTCTTTCAGTGAATCATCAAAGCCACCCTGTTTATGATCATGGAAGCTCCACTACTCATTAAACCATGCAGAGCGGTCATGGTACTGGAGCACGCCACGATGCTCTTTGAGCGAAGAGCCTATGATGTTCATTCTAATGCTTTTGATTCAAGAGTGGGTTATTGACCCTCGGCCTTCCGTTGGCGTGATCACACTTACGAGTGTGGTTTCCACTGAAGGGCCGAGCCGGTGCTGATCAAGTCCAGGGTATATTTCTGTTATCGCCGATCGCTGTAACAAAATAGTGATTCAACCTCTGGCCAGTTTGTGAAAACGTCTACATTTGCTGTCAACACTCGGTGTCAGGTAGGTATTTTCTGGTACACAGGAAGTGATGTGTTTTACGTTTCCAGCAGCAACAACGTTGATTGTTTGGAATAAACAGAAGAAGAACTGGGTAGTTAGCATGAGCAGCGATAGCCTAAGTTTGCTGATCGTTTCACTTCTTATTTTTCTTTTGTGTTTCACTTTGCACCATGTTTCTAGTGACATTGTTATAGAAGTCATGCCAGGTACTATCTTAAATGTGTTGTTAGAAGTTATCTCGATCAGTGTTGGTTTGTTTCGCTCGGTGCCTGCAGGGGGTGCTATTCTACATAAATATCACATAGTGCACCATTACAATAGGAAGTCCTGCCGCTATTAAAAAACAGACCTGGGACCAGCTGTATAAAACTGTATAGATTCACTGCTAAAAATCTGTCTATGCACAAAATTTGAAACATGCATACGAAGTCTTTTTGTCAGATTTATAAAAAGAAAATGCTTACATGGTGTTCACGCGTTGTTCTGTTCAGTCATTGTGAAACTGTTTGCACATGCACAAATCTAACGCCCAGTCCTACAGTTAGCCCTACTGGATGGCAGCACACCCCTATTTAACCTGGCTGCACATAAATGTCAGTCATTGTTACTGGCCAGAACATCAGCATGGTCCCGACAGACTCGTTCTCGCCTTATTCTTGCATTGGCAACGTCCTCTAACAGCGCCAAAGCATCCAGTGTATTGTTACACACAGCCATATATATATATATATATTGATTGACAACATGTGTAGATCTACTTTATCATCCGATACGTGAGTTATTCTTATGATTTGGGTACATCTGATCCCTGGTTAAGAAATAAAACAAAAACACAATCGCTAGTATGTTTTTTGCTTTTTCTAATATATTGCTTTGGAATGAAATCATTCATATGAAGAAGTTCAAGTTCAAGTCTTTTATTGTCATATGTACAGTATCACTTACAGTCATACTGGACAATGAAACGTTTCAACTGGGTAGGTACATTAAATCACACATCTATATATAAAACACAAACAAAATAACAATAAGACAATAAAGGGTGGATAAACTAGAATAGAAATAGAAAAAATTATGAATATGAAAAAAAACAGTTGTGAATAATCTTAGAGATGCATATATATATGTATATATATACACATGTACAGGTATAAAAGTGCATGGACGTAAAGTGACGTGGGTGAGAGGTTGTGGGTCACCAGTTCAGTAGCCTGATGGCCTGATGGTAGAAGCTGTCCTTCAGTCTACCAGACGGTAGCAGGGTGAAGAGTGTTAGCTGGGTGGCTCTCAGGCATCAGGTGAGGTGGATATTATCCAGGGTGGGCAGCACACTGTCAGTGACGGTCTGGGCAGTTTTCACCACCCTTTGTAGGCCTTGTGGTCCTGGCGGAGCAGCTGCCCTACCATGATGTGATGCAGCCAGACAGAATGCTCTCAATGGAGCATCTGTAGAAGCTTGTGAGGATGTTGGGGGACACCAACCTTTTGAAGCCTCCTCAGGAAGAAGAGGTGTCTGACCTCTGCTCTCTGACCTCTGCTCTCCATCTGTGATGAGGCCCAGGATGGTGGTGTCGTCAGCAAACTGTATGATGGTGTTGGAGCTGAATGTGGCGACACAGTCATGCGATATATATATATATATATATATATATATATATATATATATATATATGGTATATGACAGTAGAGGAAACAGTTGCAAAAAGTTACCTTCCATTCAATTCCATTTCTTTTTTGACCATAACAGATAAACGAGTATAAAGTTAGTCTGGGGGGAGAATACACTAATTGGAATTGCAAGGGTCAGCCTTGGGAGGCCTTCAACAATAACTAAAAAGCTAAATGCAATACCTGAATAAAAGAAAAAAAACACATTCCCTTTGAAAGGCCTTTGCTTTAGTCGTGTCTGTGTTTCAATGTCTTTGAAACATTGCATAAAGGTCTATACTTGTTTTAATGCAATTAGAAGTGAAAGTAATACAGCACTTTTTGAGGAAAATGGGCAATGGACAAAAGGACAATTTTTTCCTTTCTGAGTCAAAGTCCTTGGGTCTCTTTAAGTGCATTAGTCTGCTAATTAAATATTATGTTTAACGAACAATGCCTCTTTGAAAGCTGCTGGATTTTTTGACTCAAAGGCATGACTGTAGCCTTGATGAGCACAACTGAGTGCGACCATGAGGAGGTAAAGAACAGCATTGTTGCCATTCCTCTCCTCTTCTGACCTGTAGTGATCCTTAAAGGATTTTACAATCACATTCCCTTTTGTACTTCCCTCAAAGATAAAGACACTAGACTAATGCAATTATACAGAGCACAAAGTTCTCAATGTAATTTCCTGGCATGTTTCAAGTATTTCTTCACTTGTCTCATTCACAGTGTCCACTATTCAGCGAGCTACTGCACTATGAGCTGTCGAAGGGGAGTAACAGTCCTCAAACATGCTACAGTCCTTTTAATGGTGTTTGGATTGGACTGGATTTTAAGGGTTTTGAGATTCTATAAGTCACCTGTTGATTTTACTGCATGCATATTTTCATATGAGGCAGAACTGCTCGGGACACCGGGGAAGCGCTACCAACAGGAAGCACTACCAAAAGGAAGCACCACCAACAGGAAGCACTACCAACAGGAAGCACTACCAACAGGAAGCACTACCAACAGGAAGCACCACCAACAGGAAGCACCACCAACAGGAAGCACCACAGTGAATGAATGAGAAGACAGACGAATACAAAGAAAAACCTAGAAGAGATTTGAACAGATCTCTACTAGTTTGAGACGTGAAACCTTTTATTCACAATCAGTTTTGTTACTTTTATTCATTTTCATGTCAGGTTGGGACGTACAACTGTAAAATACCAGCTATTCAGACAATTAAAGTATACTATAATTGCACATATAATACTTGCACATGAGAATTAGTAAGTTTTGTTACAGTGTCCATTTTTTTATTATGTTTTTAATTTATTATTATTTTATTTTTAATTATTTCCAATGAAGAGTACTTGAATGCATGTCAGGTCATAGATATGACTTCTGCACATGAAGTCAACATGTATTCCAAAGAGAAAACACCATTTTCTTACCGCTCTCGGTTCCTTTCAAAACGATGTCAGAAATCAAGTCACACCGACTGAAACATCAACTGGTGTCAGTCAACCTCTTGAAGACCACGTCACCTTAAAGAGCCTTTAGGCCTTTAACACCAAATAGACATGTTTTACCATCTTCTGTTTCTGTTTTATCAACATCAATGATCTTTAGGAAAGTGAAAGGTTTCGAGAATATCATCTTGAAATAATACGTGACTTCTTAATCAGTTGAAATGGAAACAGGTTTGTTTTTCCAACAGCACCGTCGTGCACGCTGAATAAGCTTGCAAATAACCTCTTATGGGTTTTATGATCAGGCTCAGTTTTTTTGGCTTCATGCGACTTGGCTAAATGTGGGAACAATTAATGTGTGTCTGGCATGAGCTTCATCTCAGTTTGCCAAATAGGCTTATCGGCGTACTGACTGTGGTAAAACAAATATTTGAAAAATCACAGTGATAGCAAAACAGATTAACTCAACCTATAGGCTGGAATAACAAACAATAGGAAGCACATAAAAAAACGTATTCCATGCTCACGTTCGGACCATCATTTGTACAGATTGAAGCTTCTTTTGTTTTTTGAAACATGTCCAGTTGTTTCTAACTCAGCAGCAATCCGAAATATTCCTTTTTCTTCTCAAAGTAGTAGTTGAGTCGCGCCACGGCGTACCTGGAAGGAAAGGAAATGATCAGAAAACGTGTGTTGAGGTTGGCCAGGATGTGCTGTTGTTAATATACGTTCAACAGCACAAATGTTAGTTGTTCACAGATGGTTTGAAAATGACACGTTGTTTTAAGGGTGTAGGTCCTTCACTTCCTTCACTGAGCTGCCACTAAGCATCAGCTCATCTTGATCAAAACAAATGGAATTTGAGCAATGGGGATTCAACCTAAACATTAGATTTTTTTTCCTCAGCATCGGCGTCAGACTGAAGGACTGGATCCAGAGGAGCCTTGACTGAATTCAAACCCCGAAGCAGGAAGATAAAACATTCATGTACATTTCAAATTTAGTTCTCCACACCTGTCCAGGGAAAACGTGTATTTGAATAGGTTGGTTTCAAATATTTCAATTATGTGAAGAGGTCTTTGACATATCTCTTCATCTCCCCTCTCTCGCTCTCTCTCGTCTTTCTCCACTAAAAAGAAGATGACTCCTCACTTGCAAGATAACATCATCAGGTGCTCTCCGTGTTTTTGGTATGACTTCCAGGTGATGCAGCAGGTCCACTCGTAGCCGGAGTTTTGTTAGCAAAACTTGTATGACGGCACATTATCACGTCTATCCTCTCTGCTTCAATAAAGGAGCCCATCTGAAAGCTGTGCCAGAGCCTTAACATGTTGTAAAAGTTAACCACAAGAAAAGTGGTTTTGTATTTGCCCAAAAAATATTGTTGAACACTTCAATAAATCTGATGTCTGAGTACGCTGTTGCCCTTGGCCATTGTGCTGTACCCTTTGAAACTAAGCAAAGTTTCAAAAGCACAGAGAAGAGTTTGTCCTTTCATCAGGGCTTTCGTTAAACTCCTCAATGTCGAATCGGTTTTTTCTCTCTCTTATTGCTCGGCGAGGCATAAAGATCATCCGAACACAACACATGCCTTTTTAGGTGCTTGTATTCACCCATCTGCTCTCCACCTGTCTCCGGGCGAAGCCACTCTAAAGCGTTGTGTCAGAGTTAAGCCTGGCTGGTGTTCGCTGCTGCTTCTTGTACTTGTCTTTTCTCTGATTGCTTCACTTGGACGACACTGACAGGACGTAAGGACGTATAAGGATGTGTACTGACAGTCAAGGTCACGTCTGTTTGTTTGTATTGACGATAGAGGTCAAATTCAAGATATTGATAGAGTCATATTAAAGGGACATTTTATTAAAATGATTCACGCATGTCACCGGTCAAATCCACAAGAGTTTAGTTATTATTATTATTGTATTTATATTTCTGACCCCCCCACACACACACACACACACACACCCTTCATAAGTGGAACTATTTGGCCACATACATTTTCTGTAGTATTCTCCTTTTAAAAGACCAGCAACCTTCACAGACAATCACATTCATCCCCACTTTTATTAAGGCGGACACCCAAAACTAGCGCGCTTAACGTTTATCATCATACGAGATGAAACTGAGACGCTTTCTATTTAGCGGGAGTCGGGGAAACGAACTCCCTCCGAAGCAGGTATTCCATTTCACAATGTGCTTTTGTGCACAATTCACCCAATTTTGCAGTCAGACTATTCCAAACAGTGGGCCTCCTCCTCATTCATTTCCTCATAATAATGTCTTTGTCAAATAACGGCTCGCCTTGCCAACACGTCCACAAATCTAAACCGCTGACTCGCAGACACGTTCAACACATGAATAAAATCACATGAGGAAAGTAAATATGGACGGCGGAGGGCGGGCGGGTTTGCATTCCCCCTGTGGCTCCCTATTGTCACATCCACATCTGGGCCTGGTTACAGCACCAGGCCGGGGCGACGCCTGTCACTCGTTGGGAAGTCAGTGGAGATTTGGCTTAGGGGGATAACAGTGGGAGGAAACAGGCCTAAAGACACACACACACACACACACAGGGTTTAATACTAACTTCCTTAATAGAATTTGCTGTTTACCACAAAAGCATAAAGCGCCATCCTACCTTGTGCTTCCTCATCTACCATTACCATCTTTGCATCAGCAATAGGAGGAGTTGGTGAGTGTGTGTGGGTGAGTAAAGGGGGGGGGGTAGCAGGGTAGCAATACCTTCAAAAGTTGGACCTGGTACCCCACAGTGCTCTCTGAGCTCATTTCAGTTAACCCTCTAGTTAAAGGAAGGAAACCTGAACCTCGCTGTGCACTTTAGGACAACCTCAGCCGGCGGCTTAGCGGAGCAGACGTCTAGCAGGCGCATGTGGCCGAGCCAGGGATGAGAGAGGTATATGTAAGGGAGGACCGACGGCGCTGGAACAATAGTGCCTCTGTGTCTCGGCACCCCTCTGGATCACATTTCCTCCGAGGTCCAGATCGAAATGCGGCGGGGGGGCCCTGTCGCTGATCTAGCAAGCCACACAGAGGGGAGGGTGCCGTATGTCAATAGTGATTAGGATCACCATCACAACTGTGGCGGGCGTGGGGCGCACAGGGGAACGAGGCAGAAAGAAAAGGGGGGTTTGGGGGGGAACATTTCACCCCCATGAACCTCATTGTCTGGGTGCAGTAGTGAGGAATGTCTTCAGGACTTGATCGTAAATACACGGTCCCTCCATGAATCATGAGGTTGCTGTTTAAAGACGATATAAAGGAGAGTCAATGTGAACCTGGAGGCTTTCATCTACACATGACCTGTGTGTGAAGAGTGAAGAAAGGCAGAGAATTTCATGTGTAAATATTTTGTCAGTGTTTATAAGTAACAAGAAGAGCAGGAGTGCATTTTCTACCCATGCTGGATAAGAGAACACATACTGGCCTCCACTTCCCCTTATTGCAATGTTTCCGCCAACACGCTCTTCGTCAGGAAATCCTAATGAAGATCTTGTTTGTCTAAACATTGCAGACAAAATATTGGGTGCTTGTGTTCGGTGTGCCGGACATATCTTTCCATTTGTGTGTATTTAAGTGATGTATGATGGTACGAACTTCCACGCTGAGCTACATCAGAAAAAGAGCACAAACCTTTGGAAGTCAAAGTCAATGGAGGAGTATCGTGTCTGCAGGATGGCCCAGAGAGCCCAGAAGAAGTTGGATGCCTGATGGAAGGGAAAGAAGAGGTTAAGGTTAAAGACTCAAAGTGGGTGTGGCCTGGCACGATCACTGCCAAGGTTTGGGGTTCAATCCCCACTGGGCCACCTAGCTATAAATGTATACACCCATTGTACCCTGAGGCACTTTGGATGGAAGTGTGTATTTATTAAGGTGACTGTGTTATGTCGCCCCCTGTTGAAACACCGTTGCCCCACTACTTAAAGAAGACGTTTTCTTCTTTCTATGCTTTCCGTATGTTTTGATGCTGTAAAAGGTGTGTCTGTAAACATGTTTGGATTTTGATTTTTGATGGGTTGATGCTGTAGAGAGCTTTTCCATATATAAATCAAATTTGGGAATTTGTTTTTAAGGGAATGGCAGTAAGATGTCATTTTGAAGGTTCGATCCATAATGACTGAAGACTGAAGGCATTTCTTCTCTTTTCGCTCCCCAGGGTCAGATGTCAACATCTTGCTCAAGAACACTTCAGCAGGGCAGATACTTGCTGACATGGGGTTTGAACCCGGGTCATGTGGTTGAAGGATGGGCTCATTGGCCACGAGGTCACGCTGTCATTTTTATGCATTTCCCTATGACGTACTGCATACCTTAAAAACCCTTCACAGACTTGTTGGTACGTCTTAACTACTCCCTTAACTGTCTCTACATGCCGATTGCATGCTGCAGTCACAGTCTGTATTGAATGGTTCCCTCCTTAATGGTTTTGCTCACTTAGGCTTGTGGACTTCTATGCCTCCATAAATTTCTGTTGTTCTCCACCCTTATTGTAAATCTTCATGGTAGGACCACTAATAGCGAGTCCTAATAAGATCCAGACAGCCTCTGTTCTGTGGCCCAGTGATATAATCACATTTTTATTTGATAATCAAATAAAGGGTGGAATGAAATACTTGCAGAGCAATGTGCGGTTTCCCCTTGGCTTTTTTCCCCTCCCTGGCAGATTTTCATCTCTAATCTCTGTCTTTAGTTGGAGAGAGAGATGGAGCGTGTTTCCATTATGATTAATAACTGCTCTCCATTAAGAGACTATTAGTCTAACGCTAAGCAGAGGCCGCCACTGACAGGGAGCCATTGAGAAAAAGGGAGATGAGAGATGTGTGGGGAGGCTGACATCACAGAGCTGCAGGCTTTGGCCTCCATATCAGGAGGAGGAGAGGATGAGTCGTAAAGACCCCACGGTGTCTTGGCACACTTTCCCTGAGATTAACATCCGAGAAGAAGCAGCTTCACGCCGCAGAGCTTTGGCAACCGGCCACTCGTTGTCAATGCCACACAGTGGAGAGACAGCGCTTCCTCGGATGTAGAGAGGGGTACCGTGTGGTTTCCTTGGTTCCTGAGTCTTCACCATTCATTGGTAGTCTTAATTACTGAGACTTAACTAAAGCCTGGATTTGATTTAATTCCACACATTTGATCGTTCCAAGCAATTACCAAGTAATACAAATGGTAAAATGGCATGAATCCCATTTTAAAAAATGAAAACACGTCAAAGGTGTGAGACCTTTTTGGGAGATTTTCAAAAGGCAATTACACATAATTTGACTTTTTGTAATCGTGTGGGCAGGTATTTTCTGATTTCTATTTCTGATTTCTAGAAAAAAAATAGATGATCCTCGCATGACCGCCACACACAATCAAGCATAAGACGTTTGAGCTCAGTCGCTAAAATCTGATATGAAAAATAAAATAATTTCTCTGATTGTCTCAATAAACAAGCTCAGTTTGCTTCATTTTGACGCCCAGCTTGTCAAAATGACTCGAGCTGGAAACTTGGCCTGTTAAGTGTCAGTGATCGATTTCTCCCACTTCCCTCAAGTCGAGTCCTCCTCGGTTTGTCATAGAAAATCTGATTTCAATCATCATGATGTTATCGCTTCTCTACTCCATTACTCCACATATTTCTTTTCCCCCTTCTCCGTCTCCATTTTTTTGGCCGAGGCGTGAGTTATTTTAAAAAGTAATATGCTTTCTCATCATTTCTGAGCTATTTCAAGAGACATTCACACCACCCCAAAATTGGTAAGACAATTCTGCATATTGTGTTCAGCTATGAAAGCACTTTCAGGCAGATAGGTCAGCACCACTTGAGCCGCAAAAGAATGAAAATTGTGGTCATAAGAAAAATAATTTTGGCTGCTGTCTTTCATTTTTCCCTGCGGCAGTTTCTAATCAACTGAGATGGAGTCCATCAACTTTGTACAGCGGTGGGTCAACTTGGATCGGTGGGTTTTCTTTGGGGGAGCAAAAAAAAGTAAATTGTTAAAATGTGACGCTGAGGTGTTGCCGCCCTGCACACATATGGATGTTATTGAAGTGCATATACTAATCTCATAATATTGAGATATTTGAGCTCCCAAAAACAGAACTTAAAAAAAGGAAATAACTGTTGAGAGATTTGTCACTTAAGTCTTTCCAAAGTGTCGAGGCAGTAAATAAAGGACACATTTCATCCACTTACCAGTGAGAATTTGCAGACTTGAACATAGAGATGTGTAACTTCTGCCTCGGTAACAGTGACCTCGCGTCCTGTGCTGTGCTTGTAACTCTCCAGATAGGCTGTCAGCCAGTCCCTCTGGAGCTCACGGCTGGGATAGTGGCTGTAGTTAACATCATTCACACCTCGGACACACACAGGAAAACACACAGAAACACGTTATTGGGAGTGCAACTATTTCAGGAGCTATCCGGGTTGGAATCAGAAGTGTTTTGATCACCACGCAGAATACATATGCATCAATTTGTCTTGCTGACGTTGGTGCTGTAACATAATATTCACGATTCACAGAGTTGACCTGGTGGACCTTCCTCCCACGGTGGCCACGTTTTACTTACGTCACACTCGGGGGGAGAAACTCTACTCGGTAAAGCAAGAATGTATAAACACAGTGACAAACATTTATTTCACAGATTCCCCACTGAAAAACACAAAAAAAACCAAATGGATCTCAAGAATTCAGTGGAATATAGGTTCATATTTAAGGTAATATGTATCTATAGCTAGCTAGCAGAATCTAGCCTTGGTAGCTAGTTAGTGGCTAACTAGCTAGTAAGCTAGCTAATGTTCCTGCAAAATTGAGATTGCTAGTTCATTTGATGTCTATCTGTAGTCCTCACTTATGTGTTGACGAAACACCAGTTCAATCGTCTGGGTAGTATGGCGTAATTTCAAAATGGCCACCGTGAGAAAAAGGTCCGAGGACAGTACAAGTGTACTACAATAAACTCTCCGTATCATTTTATAAAATTCATTTTTTATATTTATTTATATATATTTATTTATATATTTACATTGAATATCCTCTATATGTTCAATGCTTTATGTTTTAGCACCAAAGATCTGCAGGTAAATTAAACTAGTTTCATCAACCCACCAGCAAATTCGTTGAAGTGATTGCCAATATCGAAGGCCTGGAAGTTGTAATCAGCATACTCATAGTCAATGAATTTCACCTTCCCTGACGGAGGAGAGGAAAGGTAGCAGCGGTTACCATAACAACTTGACGAACACGTCCTAATATGGGCGTATAACTGATGACTCGGGACCAGGTGGGAGTCAAAGGAAGACTGAATGAAAGTCAGCCTGAACGTCCTTGTGAAATATGATCTTCAAAATGCCCAAGGACGCTAAATTGGCTTTTGTGAGAAAACAAAAAAGGGAGATTACAAAATGTGGTAAGATATTTAATAGAAGTATTTTAAGTAGACAAGTGCAAAGGTTCCTTTTTTTGTGTAAAATAAAGAGAGAGCCATGAACGCTCTGAAAGCTGCATTATTTCAGACTGCTGAACAGGAACAGGTCCGTCCATTTCAGGTGAGACCAGTCTTTTATTCCCATCAGTCAGTTGGTATGCTCTCTGACTGATGAAATCCTGCTACGCACCCAGATGATAACAGTTCCCAAACCCTCTTATTTCAGCACAATATTCACAATAAGTCGATTTAACCCAGCACTAGTGGTCTGAAGCCGGCCTGGCCGCCACCCTCACCCTCTTTGTGGTTGTAGATGATGTTTTTCGTCAGAAGGTCGTTGTGACAGAGGACGATTGGCGAGTCGGTCTGCGAGAGGTGTCTCTTCAGCGACTCCATTTCACCTGTCAACATCTCAAAGCTGGGCACGTCTTGTAGAAGCACAGGACTGCGAGAGACAGAACCAGTGGAAGGTGAGGTAGTAGCCAAGACTGTCTCTTAACACTTTGACGAATGTTCGGTGAAAGAGAAATGGCACTTGGCACTTCAATACCCAGAGGTGATGTAACACGACGTCAGTAAACCACACACACACACACTCATGTTCACCAAACCTTTATACGATCGCTTTGTACAAAAGGATACCAAAGGGACGAGAGAGGCAAAAGATTCCCCACCAGTGTCCTAACAAACACCAGAATTTCATTTGGGTAAATAGGGCAAAGAAATGTTATTTTCTTTGCAGATTTATTTTTTTTCCGTTTAATTGTTCAATTATGTTTTTTGTAAATAAATTCTTTATTTAAAGGATTAATGTGCGGTGGGTCACCCTTTCTTAAGGAGCTGCTAACCCCAAAATAATTTAATTTCATTAGTTCAATGAAGTGATTTAGTGTGACATGGTCTAAATGCTGTTTCGGAGGCTTCACCACGCTGCCAAGAAGAAAAATGCTGAATATTTGTCATTTTCTGGCATGAAAATGTTCAAAATTAAAGATACTGAATATCAGTGCAAAGTATTGGCTGTCGGTGATTTCAGTCTAAAAGTCAGCCTTCCAAAACCCAGTCGACCTTAATATTTATATCTAAAATTCTTTGAGGGAAATGAAAGTACCTCAAGTTGTATAAGAGGAGAAAAGTTTTTGTACTGCGGGCAACTTAGTCATGAACTTTGCATTCTGCTTTTTTTTTTGTCTCAACAACATGTTTGTAAATGGAGGCAGTCCAGAGGCTCACGGAGAGGTTACATGCCTTGTTTTCACTCTGTAATCACTCTGTTGATTACTCTATCTATCAAAGACGCACTAATGTCCTTGGACGTCAGGGGCGAAATGCACCTGGAAGAAATACCGCGCGAGCATTCCGCCTCCTAATTCATTTCCACGTTTCCTTTCAGCCGTCGGCCGGACAAGAGGCCGTTTAAACACGGACTACCTATTTATTCGAAGGGGAACAAACAGATGCTCCGATATTATACACACTTGTCCACATAATTTAGTGAGGCCTGGTAGGAACGCACAATAAAAGCAGAGGACCGGAACCTTGTTTACAGCCTACAACTCCTCCACATCCTCGCCTCAGACTCGGTCTCGCGGTCAGTCTCCGTCCTGCTGCGGACGGTTTGATCGGTTTGGGTCTCACTCATACAGCCTTGCCTTTACTCAATCACTGCAAGCCTGTATGGAAAAATCTGTCATAAATAACTTTCTTCCTCTTTGACTTTTACACTTCTTTTTATAACAACTTTATCTGGAAGGTTGCTGTTTCTCTCGTGAAGACGTCTAGTGGGTATTGTGAACTTGTATTGTAAATTGTAATTCCAAATTGCATTTCTCGGAATATAGTTGCTTCAGTATTGGAGTCACATCTTTCTCTTTGCCATGCATCATTCATCTGACTCCTCTCATAACGTGAATAAAAACACGCAGTTCTTCGGTGAATCACCCTGATTCCTTTTCAACCATCCATTTCTTTAACCTAACAAATTGACTTTATCATAGAAACCCACGATGACTTGGAGTCAAAAGCTAAAATGAAAGACTTCCATTGACTTTAAATGGAAACCTGTCGTCCTGCCATCAGATCTTTCCCCCTCTCCCTTTTCTCTCCTTTTCATGACAAAGTGCGTCGAGTGCGCGCGCCTCCTGCTCCAGTCAGACTCGTGAGGTAATTAGAGGAATTTCCTCCTCGGGCGCTTCGCTATCAATGCGCCTTATTTACATATGATTTCAAACACCAGCCGCGCGCTGCTGATTTTTTTTTCATTTGATTCGCGGGAGTGCAAACGGGAGACGTAGCAGGGGGCCTTTGGGAGGAGAGGAGGTTGTGCTCTCTCGCTTTTCTTTCGCTTTTCTCTCCCATCTCTGACTACTACTGCTCTTTCTCTCCCTCCAAACCTTGCAGCTGCTGCAGTCTTTCTCTCCCCCTGTCTCCCTCTCTCTCTCTCTCTATCTCTCTGCACAGCGGGTGACTTGAGAGCTGAAGACCTCCTCTGCAGGTGCAGCCTCTTCCTGCTCTCTCACTTTCTCTCTCTCTCTCTGCCTTTCTTTTTCCGTTTCCTCTGAAGATCACATTCACACAAGCACTCATACATTCTCAAGTACAAAAGACTCTCTGATGAGTGTTTAAACCTCCTTTGCCTTTTCATTCTTTTTCCTCTCTGTCTGTATCTTTGTGTGTGTGTGTGTGTGTGTGTGTGTGTGTGTCACTCACACACACCTCATCTTGCTGTAATCACTTTAGTACTTTTTCAACTTGCTCTGTGATCGTTTCTTTTTCTATTCACTGGTATTTTCTGGATAATTTCCAGTTCTTCTGTCTTTCTAAGTGTATTTGGGAGCAGTAGAGGTAGACTGTGTGTTAGGCCGCTCTGTCACACACATGTCTCACAATATAGCACCATCTATTGGGCCTCTAAATGTGGTGCAATCTGGTCCCTCAGACGCAGATTATCCGTCCGTTCATCTTGAGATATCCAGGAAATAGTGCAGGCGTGGATTCAAAATGCTCATACCCCTTTTGCATCATGCTTTACCTCCACCATGTGCATAACACACGGTAGAAATGAAAAGTTTCCATCCACCGTTTGAGAAAAAGGTGACTACTACTTTTACAAAATCAGTGATGACAAAATTGAAACGTTATGTTACTTCTAAAAGGACTGAATTCATTTTGGAGATACTGAACAGGGAACTGATGATATTTTTCAGTATCCTGGATAGATTCACTGAAACACTGGGGGAACCAACAATATGCTGATAGAGAAAATGCTACTTGTCTGTGTTTTGTCTTCCACAGTCACATTGACTTGTTCTCAGATCTCAGAGAAACTTTTGTCTCTCTGAAACCGGGAAGCTAAAACTATTTCTTATCATGAAAGAGCGTCTCCTCCGCAGCCCCTCTCTGTTATGGATGACCCACTCCGGCACTAATTGCCTTGCTCGCTTGCAAAAACTCAAAGAAGAAACTGCAGTTGTTCAAAAGTGGACTCATGGCTCTCCGGCTCCAGTTTGCGTGGACTTCCGACCCCTCGCTGCAAACGTAAACAAGGCTGAACGTTTGACTGATAAGCGAAGGCTCTGCAGGAAGCTAGCGGCCGAGCGTCTGCTTCTTTGTAGTGTCTGGAAGTGCCCTCTCACCTCTCACCCTGTGACCCCTTTCCGAGATAACGCAATGTCATTGCCACAGAGGCCACTCCCCCACCTCTTCCACCGGGCCAATGGCAGCCCACAGTGGTAACCTCCGTCCACACAGCGAGAGAGGTGGTTGTGACCAGGCACGACTCGGACACGAGAACCGACATCTATCAGTTACTTATTAGGCAACGTCTGGGTGGAGAGCAGACGTGTGAGAAAAATAAATGACACATTAATGGAGGCGCCGGTGCTTCAAGATCACAGAAGTAGGCTAGTAACTTAAAGGTTGCTGGTGTGTATCTAAAGACTGGCTGCAAAAATCTGGGTGGGGAAAGTGAACAATGCAACTACCACCAAGGTGCCCTTGAGCAAGGCAATTAGTCCCCAGGGTGTGAGTCAACCTTTCTCGGATAAAGTCTAAAAAATACATGCAGGCTATTTGACAGAATTATACCTTTTTGCTGACCTTTGCTCAATTGGGCTGTCGTTGATATTGTTCTGCACCAGTGTGAGGAATTGGGACATTTTGGTCCAGAGTAAAGGTTCAACAGGCAGTCCGCATCTGGGCTGGATGGAGTGGATTCTCCCCATCTCTGCTGCGATCAATCTACAGAGAGAAAACATTTTCCCAGATGAGCCCGGGCGATGCTGCTATTGCAAAAACAACCATTATCAGAGAAGAAACACTACTCCCTTTCCATTTAACGCTCTTATCTTGTTCTTCTTTTCAAAAATGGGCGCCATTTCATTTGTGACCTTTTGACCACTTGAGTGCTCGTTCTCGAGGCGTCTCAGTGGTGACATTAGGTTTTCTGGGTATTTCCCACAGAGGGTATCAGAGGGAGCAAGGTGATTGATGTCTATCGCGGCCCTGGGGTTCGGCCTTGGCTGTCTGCGTTGCGTCCTACCGTCCCGTGTTAGAATAACGATGCTGGCCAGTTATCAGGAGGCTGATGGATGGAATGGGGGCATGACTAAACAACATTGCTCAACATGAAACATGACTCAAATGCAATAATAAAAAATGCTGCATCAGCGAGATTGAAATGCTTGACTGACTTGCATACTCAGAGATAGACAGATTGCCCACATGAACACAGAAACCACTTCCTTAGAAAAGACTTTAAAAAAGGTTAAAGCTTTTATGTCCTTTTCCCTGTTTTCCATGTGAACCTACTGTATTTATGGTTTGTCAATACTCTTTTATTATTCAACTAATTTTGGTCACATGATTTACTCTCCATCTGCGTTAGGCCTGCAGCAACTGATAATGTAATAACCAAAATATCCCCTAAATGGGTTGAAAATGTAATTAAATGTTATAAATTCCCAAATAATGTAATAACATCACATTATTATATTAACATTAAAAGTAGTGTAACATATTTTTAACTGATAATGTAATAATAGTAATGACTAATTCAATTAATATATTAATTAAATTGCTTACTCAATATTTCTTATTCCATCATCGTGATATAATATAGTGGCCAAATGTAATAATGTGATGTTATTACTTTATTAAGTTTTTACATTATCAGTTGCTTGACATTATAAATACTTTTGTGAAGGTGAAACACTGAACAATGTTGAAATACTGGCTGAAGAATGTTCTACCTATCAAAGATGATACTAAAAACTACATGGATTTAAAATACACATTTGCTAGTGTAGTTTGATAACGGCACCTGTTTGGTTGGAAGCTGGTCGCTTGTTAGACCCCCAAAACGGAGCAGGAAAATCTGGGCTAGGCAACTCAAAGAGCAACTGTCAAAAAGCCATTGAGCAAGGCATTCAACTGCTCAGTGACCAACAGTAGAAGACTGGTTGTACTGGGCAGCTCCCAGGTGTGAATGTATAAATCAGTGTGAATTTGCAGCAGGACGTTCCTAAAAAACTCCCCTCGATTAACAGACTTTAAAAGAAACTTTTAAAAAATGAAACAGCAAAGCTTCTGGCAAAGACCTGTAGATGGAGGGTTGCCGGAGGAGTTCATCATCCAGCACTGCTCCCCTCACAAACTCGTAGCAGATGCCGTTCTGGAAGCTGCAGTAGATCTGTGGGCCACAGCCGTGAGCGTGGAAGACCTGGAACATCTCCACCTCCTTGTCCCGGTTCACGTAGAGCTCTGTCATTCTACCGTATAGTCGTACCAAAACGCAGCCAGGCTCCTGGAGAGAGCCCACGTAACAGCCCATCAGCTGGTTGGTGATGCCTTCTGTGAAGGTCTGGAAGTTAAGGCAGATCAAGGGGAAAATGACTACAGAACAATGCTTCCTCCATGGGGTTTTTCCAAAGGTGAATGGACACTCAGGTAGAACTGAAGGGGACCAAAAACTCTCATACATCACTCAAGGCTCACATCTGTTGTCTGGGCACTGTAGCTTTGAGACATTCACTCCTTATTACTGGTTAATTGTAAATTTACCAGTATAGAAATGTAATCATATTTCACTGTTGCACTCATTTTAAAGGAATAGTTCGCCCCAAATTTCAGTCGAAACTGCAATGAGGTTTGTATGAAAACCGAACACAGAGAGTCAGGGCCAGTAGTTCAGCCTTCTTACAAACTATTGAAGATAATCCATCTTTTTACTGGCCATCCAATTTCTCCAAACTGCTTGAAGTGTTTTGTAGCCAAACAATTGCAATGTGGGTCCAAAAGTCCATTATCCCCTATATTTCCTTACCGGTATGCCAAAAGTCGCACACCTGCTCGTACTTCCACCAGAGTGCTGTAGGGGGCGTGCGACCGGGCGTGACGGTGAGGAAAGTATAGGAGATAAAGAGGTTTTTTCACCCAAGTGTTTCGTTTGGCTACTTGGATTATGCTGCATGAGCTGAAAATTGATGGACGCTTAATGCATGAGCTGTGAAAACATGACCACTGAGATGTATGAAAGCTAACATTGCGTAATGTTTGTTTTTTTGTACCATTTCAATGAAGTTTCAACTGATATTTTTGGGTGAACTATTCATTTAAGTTCCTCTTTGTATATGCAAGTGGACACATGTTAGTGGAAAAGTGGACCAATGGTTGAAACTTGAAATATGGCATACGTTGGACATCCATTTGAGGTGAAGCGATACGTCGTCAAGTGAACCTCCTGAGCCTCCTTACTTATAGCAGACTACCTCCTCAATATTCAGACATAGCCTGTAGAGTCATTGCATAACGCTTCCAAAGAGGCTGATTTTCTAACAGCCTTGGAAAACTGCAGCATAGTGCTTTGATTAACAGATAACAACAGCACTGTGAAAACAAAGAGCTTGTGTAAAGAAGGGTATTTTCTTTATAAATGATTGTATTTATACTTTAATCGGTATGTGGGCTGAACAATTCTAAGATGTTTTATTCATCCCTCTCTCGTCTTAAAGGGTAATTCCAGTATTTTTAAACCTGGGCCCTATTTGTACATATTTTGGGGTCTAAATGACTAATAGCTACAAAAGGTTTTGGAATTGCTCCGGTAGATCGCTGCAATGGCTGAAACGTAATCCGCAGGGGCAAGTGCACCGATCAAAGTATGTCCACTAAAAGTGTTTTTGCCACTGACAGGCTCAGATTGTTATTGGAAGTGTCTGACAACATACACTCAAACAGACACACAGACAGAGATAGACAGATGGACACACATGCTTTCATATACAAGGACGCACAGGTAAAGATACATAGACAGATAAATAGAGAGACGCACACATAAATACATGCATACATAACATGTTGATATCCTTGACTCTTTCATTCAACGGTTGCATTCCACTGAAAACACCAAGCACTGCTTTAATCGTACAACACTGTAGGTTCAGCCTTTCATTGATGAATTGGTTTATGTTTAAGATGGCTTCCAATGCAGCTCCCTCCTGTACTGTATGTGGACTACAATGCCACAGTGGCCAATGTTTGCCCACAAGGCCTCATCGGACATTTGTCATCATTCAAGTGTCTCCAAGGTCTTTTCTGAGTTTTTCATCTAGAGCGAACAAACATGGCTTGCTATATACCATGGCTGACACAGGACATTGTGATCCAATGCCTTTTGTCAACTTGGTTTGAATGGCCAGACAATAGATGAAAGAAGTAAATATCAGTATAACATGAAAGTTGCTCAATACTTGTGAATCTACATTTTTGGTTATAAACATAACTGCAGGTATTTGATATGATAGTTAATCCACACACAAAAAAAATCACAAATATATTTAAAGAAAATAATAAAAAATACAAATAAATAAATAATAGTAATAATAATACACTTTATTTATTTATCAATTATCTAAAGTGCTTTACAGGAAGACATAAAGACAATAATCATAAAATACATAATAGAAAGATACTAACAGGAAACATGATCAAGAGAAAGTAAAAAATATCTCAAATGCACCCTCAGTTATGATTTCATCGTTGTTTTTAGCCACAAATGAAGCCAACACAGGTAGTGAGTAATTGTGTGAGTTGTAGAAAATATCCCTGTATTTTCTGTATTTTCTAAACAAACCCAAGACATCATTGAAGGGGTGGTTGGGGGTTTAGAGGGCTGAAGGGAAACATCTACCCCTTTGTGTATATTACTAGACCTGGTCTAGATTGAGAGGTCACCCACCCAATGTGCTGTCACCTAACAAACATAAACCCTATTTCTCTGAAAGATTGGACCTTGTGTTTGCACATGGGACCAGAATGGCATTATGCCTGCTCAGAATAGATGCTCAGCCGACGCAATTCCCAGGGTTAAAAGAAAAATCCCACTATTGTTGTCCATATGTTGTGCATATTTTACAATTTTAAGGGATGTGTCTATATAGTGATGCATGCTACAATGCATAAATGGTTGCCAACCAACCCTCAACCCTCAAAGCACGCCACATCGCGCCAACGTGGCGTCAATGTGTCTGCTCCACAGAGTGCTTTTATTTTGAAAGGGGAGGAGAGAGAAAAATTATTTCCATGTATTATATGAGGATGAACGTGGCTGTCAACCGTTGAGAAATGAACCTTGGTGATTTTTGAGCTTGAATGCAACGTAGCGTGAACACTAGGCAGGCATGGATGCCGCTCTCTGATTTTAAAGGAAGAGTTCCCCAATGGCTGACAGCTAACAGTGAACATCCACGGACAATAACCCTGCCGCTTGACAATGTTCGGCCCAATCCCAATGTCCCCCTAAGGCCTAAGCCCTGAACCCTCACTTAACTGACGTCACCTGGTAAGTGCTTGAGTGCGAGAGGCTGCAAGGGCTCCAAATTGTATAAATAGGAATGGGACAGCACTTTGCGACACATCGCGTTACCTTGACGACACCAATTTTTTTTAATGTACGATTGTGGGTTTGAGACTTTTTATTTTCCGTTTTTTACTTTCTTCACGACCAAGGCACTGAAGGGACCGACTGCCTGATCTGAACGTCTTCCAGGCTCTTGCCTTACAGAGTGGACGAGAGGTGATGGTCAATAATCAATTGACTCGTTTTGTCAAAACAGCATCATCAAGCAAAAAGTTAAATAAATGGTTGATGAATTTGTTTACCCTTTTTTTTTACCGCTTCCGGGCTTCCCCTGGTAACCCCGTATTCAACGTCACAACGCTATGAACTGTGGGTAATTCCCTCAGGCAAAGTCTGCAGGCATGCGGACTTACAGAAAGTGTGCATAAAGGGCTCAAAAAGTCTGCGAGAGCGAGAGAGAGAGAGAGAGAGAGAGAGAGAGAGCGAGAGAGAGAGAGAGAGAGCGAGCCCTCATGCACTTGACGATTTGACAGTGGGACAGCCCTAAACCCTCGCGGACTTAGCGGAAACGCGCCTCAAAGTCCGTGAGTCCGTGAGTGTGGACATTGGGATTGGGCCTTAGGCTCGAAAATGTTGTGTAGAAATGGGTTGAGGCAAATTTGGTGGTACAGGATCTATTTCTAAATAAAGCCTGGATTGAATACAACTTAGCTAATTATTTATTGTAAAAAAAAAAAAGGCTAACTCAATCTTGTTTTTATTTGTTGAGAATTGAAAGAAGCATCGTCAATGAAATCTCGCGGGGCGGCTGTGGCTCAGGAGGTAGAGCGGTCTAATCGGAAGATCGGAGGTTCGATTCCCGGCTCCTCCAGTCCACATGTTGAAGTGTCCTTGGGCAAGACGCTGCAATCATATTGCTCCCGATGGTCAGGCCAGCACCTTGCATGGTAGCTCACTGCCATCGGTGTGTGAGTGTGACTGGGTGAATGAGAGGCATATACTGTAAAGCGCTTTGGATTAAAGCGCTATATAAATGCAGCCATTAACCATCTCTCTTCACCAACAATCCACTCCTATGATTTCATCAAATGTTTTCCGTGCAGCTGCCTTTTTTTGTGTCCTTGAAGAGACGCAACATACAATAGCTTACGTCTAGAAACAGCAATTATCTTTTCCTCTCTTCCTCATGGATGTTTCATGAACACACACCAATCAAACAGACACCTGCCATTATATTTGTTAGCGCTTGCTCCAGATGTCCGAGATTTGCACAAAGTAGTCTTAAACCCAACTGCAGGCATCGTCCTCTTGCCGCTCACCGTCCCACAATCCTCCACAAAATCTCTACACTTACTCTCATTCAAATGAACACATCACTGTTCAATGGACATTCACCCTAGTGGCAATGCTTGATAGCTGTAGTAGGGGTTAGTAGCTTTCCTTTGGCTCAGGACCCCATGGAAGGGTCTATGCACTGTGTATGATGTGTCACAGGAGTGTAGGTTCACCTGCAAAACAGATCGGATAACTCCTGGTCTAAGGTCTCCTGAAATCAAATCAAATAAACCTTGAACCTTGAATAAATAACCAAACAAACAAAGATGCACCAACAGATACAAAGACACATTAAACACTCAAATAGATAAAGAAATCCCAGATACTAATGATCCTACAGTGAGACGTGAAATCCAAACCCAACATAACATTCACTTGCCTTCGTCTGAATGTCCTGTGCCTTCCAGTGGGGACGCAGTCTACTGAGGAGGTCCAGGACGCCTCCACGGGGGGCCTGCTCATCAACATGGATGTCCAGATGGAGAAGCCGGTCCCCAGCACCCAGAGAGCCACTATCCATAGTCAGCAACTCTTATTCAGATCTGAGACCAGATGAGCCGTGTACGAATCAAAACTTCATCCAAAGTTGGGCCAAGTTTTGAGTTGAGAAAGTTTCAACTCTAGACAACAGCAAAATGAACAGAAGGCATTCAATGGTGGTAGACAGACGCCTTCAAATGAGTAGATTCCTGTCCAAGTGTTCCTTGGTCCTACTGTAGGTGATCCAGCTATACACAGTGATATAGGTTGTAATGTTTCAGCGTGTCAAGTCAAGTGCCATCGGTTGTATTTGCACGTCAACTAGATTGTCCACTTGTGTGTCCAGTGACTCAGCAGGCCAGCTTGCTTATCAGGGGCCAATGTGCCTATGGCCATCTTCACCCACCGCCACTGCAACACGGGTTAGTTTGTGGTTGGGAGGGGTTACACATTAACCACCGGTGTGGGAGTTCTGGGGCTGACGCATTCAGTGTTGCAGCTGGTCTGTTATGCTTTAGCTCCGTGTCGAAAGAACGCAGGCCGTCGATCTTGAAGCTCGGTGACAGGATGACTCAAGGCTACCTTCAGAGCTCAGACCCTTATTTATTGATTTGTTCTCATTCACGTCAACCAGGTATTGCATACTGCCTCGGAGTAATTCAGAGCACAGTGGAGTCACAGCTCAATCGGTTGAAAAGTGGAAAGGCTTAAAATAGAACTTGAACGACATCGAGAGTGAAGTTTATAGGATTCAGACAAGAAATCGTTTTTGACTACTCTACCGAATATAATCTTCAAGTGTCCAAGAAACGCGAACAAAAGGGCTAAAATTCTTCAACTTTTCATCAGATTTTGCTGGAAATCCATTCAAATAGGTGGTACTCTGCACTGTAACCTCACAATCAGAGTCACAAAACTGTGCGCTCCTGTCTGAATGGAGCTCAAAGTCAAAAATAAATTGAGATAGGACAACATGAATGAAGCCGTTTTCAGGTTGGCATGCAAGGCCCACCTCAGACAGAGTGTTACCGAAGGAATTGTTAGGTCTCTATTTTTGAGGTTAAATACTTGGCCTGTTTTACTCGTACACAAAGACGCCAGGTCTTCATTCAAGGCGTCCTCTGAGCTGTGAAGCCCCCATACACCAACCTGGGGATCAAACCTGTGACGTTCAAGTTATTGAATCATCTCTCTGACCACCAGGCCACTGTGAAGAGAAGAGTTGTATGCATCTATCCTGTTTAATGGGGTTCAAAAGGCAAATGGGTCTTTATTGGACTTTCATTTTGGGTCTCAGGTGAGTAGAAAGCAGTCCCTTTGAGTCAGAGCACTATTTCTGTCTCTCTCTCTTAAACTGAGCTGTCTTTGCAGTCAATAGCCCCATTCGGACGGGATTAGTTTTACAGGGTAACGTGGGTAATAAAACATTTGCATGGCTCCTCGGTAATTTCAGTCATCGATCCGGACGGGATTCAAATTTACAGACGGAGGAACGTAATTGTCGGACGTACCCGGATGTTTACGTCACTACTAGAAGGAGCGCTTACCGGCAGCCGTCATTATAACAGCCCATGGAAGCAGTTTGCGGGACCTGCCTCTTCTAATCTTCCTCCTTCTTTTGGGCTCCCAAGCAGGAGCACTAACGTTGTATTGTACGTTCATCTCATTCAAGAGAGCAAAAGCCTCCTCGAGTGCTTCCATTTCAAACCGATAAAATGACAGCTGGCGATATGGTAGGCTATCTATTGCGTGCAAAAGATCATCGCATCAGGAAGTAGTATACCCGCCAGCCTGCGAACTCTGTGATATATATCTCAAATTACCAAGATGTCTATCCGGACGGTACTAAAATGATCAGTGCACCAGTGAGTTTGCTGAAAAACAGAAGGTATTTGGGGCCGGAATTATTACTGGGGTAGGAGGGAAAAATCACTGACATGGCCGTTCCGGACGGGATTAAAATTACTGAATAGCGCTGTAATAAATTGAATTACCTGACCTCCCCTAGAGAAACTAATCCCGTCCGAATGGGGCTAATGTCAACACATTTCCCTGATGCTTAATGCCCTACCACATTGTTCTAACATCCAAACTGATCATGTCGCAATCGTTACTGCAGCGTTTCCCGGCCCCACTGGTCGTATGCAGAATTTAGGTCACAACTTATTTCTTCATTGAACTTCATTCAAGCTAAAAGCTCATGTCAGGTTTATGAGATTACTTTGATTTTCCAAGTTTAGAGATGCATAACTTTTGGCTTGTTTGAACCAGACAGACTTTAGAAGGGTGGAGTCTATTGTCTTAGTCATCCCATTTCAATATCATGCCATGAGTTCATTCAAACATGACCTTTCATGCTAGCTCAATGCCATGGAACATTTCAATATGATCATTCTGTAAACACAAAATGAATCTCATAAACATTGGAGCGGCATGTCTTCAGTCTGTTAAATTATTTAGATGTTGAGCCAATGTTTACCATTTTGCATCATTACAGTAATTGCTTAGAAGTCACGAATGTGGTGATCATCTTGAACCAAATATTTTGCAAGCTTTTAGACGCAAATGAAATTCATTTGCCATCAAAGAGCATCTCACCATCAAAGATGTTGTGTATTGAAAGAGAGATGAGTGTCTCGATTAAAAATGTAAGGGTCCACCGTGGAATAGAGCGTGGTGGAGTCAGTGTTTGTGTTAGTGTGTGTACAGTACAGTCGAACAAGAGATGACACATACGAACGCATGCAGACACATTTCTGATAAATACACTTTTTATGGATCTTTTCACATCTATTTTTCTTGCTCCTCCTCATGATTGCTAATAGGGAGAATGCAAAAGTTAAATGAAGTCTCAAATTTTTGGCTTTTGAGCCTTGGAAATTAATCATTTATAAAAGGATCAACAAAGGAGAAACATGTTGAAGAGAACATGAAAGAGTAACAAAACTGAGTTAATGTTGCTGGAGTTTCACTTGACTTTTTGACATTAACTAGAGCAAACGTACTTGTTACTATCCGTTGTGCCGTGATCCAGGGAAAACACTCAAACATCAGCCACACCGTCGTGAATCTACAGTTCTCTCTGGTTGGTGCTCTGTAAAAAACATGCAAAAATGTTATTTTTGTTTAAATTTTACACATGGTCGTTTCTAAAACAACCTTGAGCCCAGATGCTTCCAAATACAAAAAACATCTCCCAAATGGACTTTGAAGTTTCCATGAAAAGAACATTTTGATAGACATATAGACTGAATCATTTCATATCGACTGTCTTCAAATGAACGTGACCTTCACTAGTGCAACACTCTATGCACCACAAAATACCATGGCCCCTTCTTCTAAGTGCCTCCCACTGTCTTTCAGAACTTCTTGAAAAGAGAAATTTCCCTTTTATTACAAGGCAAACGTTTGTTGGTGTCCTTTATCGAACAGCTCTTTAGAGGAAGAGAGAGACAGCTATGCAGACATTTAACCTTTTTATATAGTCTTACAATTGGGGCTCTCAAGGCCTTTCATTTGTGAAGTTCCTGTGGAAAAATCAGGGAGCTTGGACTCATTTCATCTACCGGTACAGTATATTTATATTTCAGCTCCAATCAAAGCTAGCCAATATGCCATCCCTATATATTTTCCCCTCTGAGCCCTGCCTTCCCACTATAATTTCCACCGACAGTTTGTGTGCAAATTCAGTAATAGACACATTTATCACATCAAAAGGGATTCAATTTTCTTTTCAATCATCCACCGGTATGAATAGCGCCACATCCTCTGCGGCCAACAATGAGGGGCCATTACCGTGAGCCAAAGGATGGCTTCGCCTTCTCTACTCATTCAAGGGAAAGTATGTCAAACTGTTTGCAGACACCAACGTTTGTTCTAGACAAATGGAGACAGCTTTCAGACAGGTTAGTATTCAATTTTATTGTCAGACAAATGTCATTTTTGTTTCCAGGAGCTGTGGTAATCATTGGGCTTAGACATCGGTGTTCCTCATCGGTAATGCCGGTAGTTAGTCCATATAATACTCTAACTCTCATGTCAGCAGCAGATTGTCAAGTCCAGCCATGACACCTGCTGTCTCTCCATTATGTGAAGAGGGTAACATGCAGGATTCAGGCCTCAGCCTTCAAGGGGGGGGGTACTTCGCAACTGCAATTAATTGTTCCCTTGTGATGACAGTTCAGACACATGGAGGAACATTTTCTGCGGATTATCTTTGTAGTGGCATGTTCTCTGCAAATGCATCACGTCTAGGAGGATTTCAGCTGCAGTGGAGTTGCATCACTGAACTGATGTTCCTGCAGCGCTGCAGGGCTGTTCTGGGTCTGAAGAAGTCACCATTTCAACCAGTATAGCATTTGTGTCCCATTGGGGTCTTACTAAGTGATACCTACTTTTATAAAATGACTGATAGCAAAATGAACACAGTTAGTTTTAATTATGTTATATTTTTAAAAGTCACTGGTTGAGAAAATAATGACATTTTGTCGGCCTTCGGTCCAGGGTGACGACTTTCTCCATCAGGACCCTGATTGATTTTTAAAACCTATTTTATAGTACTTGTAGTTTTTTACTCTTGTTTCAATCATTCTGTACATTTTCCCTTTAGTATTTCATTATTTTCTGTTCTTTATTTTTCACATTTCTATTTATTGCTCGCATTTTTTTTAGAAAGCAATTATTACAAATTGGATTCTCTATATTTTAGAGATACTGAACAATAAACTTCAGGTAATACATTTTTTTTCAAAAATGTATATATAAAGCATTTTTGAATACAACTCGTCACATAGCAAATAACTTCAGTGAATAAATAGTATTATGTGTCTGTGATTCTATCGAGTTCCCAGCTGCCCAAGTGCTTCCAGAGCATTGCTTTTATTTCACCTCCATTCTGTCAAACAAGGCAACAGAGGATCGAGCCCTTGCCAGAGTCGGTACCAACGTGCTGCTTTTGCAGAAAATGTCTGTGCTGTGTTTTCTGTCATCTCCTGCCACAGCTTATACATGGCTCCTGGTTGCCAAACCACCCAAGCCACAGCTCATGAGGTCATCCCCAGTGAGCATGATGCAGCCAGCGCTGGACGGGGCCCTGAAAGCTTTGCTTAATCTGATATCATTGGCAGGGAGACGCTTAACCAGCTCCATCATTCACCACACTATTTGGGGTGCTCACCATCCAACAATACTGTCTTGTATTAGCCTGCACGGATTCTTAGGGGTTGCTCATAAAATTGAATTGCTCTCAATTTATATACTTTAAGCCCGAAGGCTGCTTGTGCTTGTGGCGTGGGGATGCCGTACGCAAGGAGCAGCGCAGTGGTTGGAACAATGTTTATAGAGCATGGCGGCGGGTAGCGCTGAAACGATCTAGTAGTGGAGAACGAGCCACCAAACCACGTCAGCACATGGCGCAGAGGTAGCCCATTTACTTTTATGGTGAGTGGAGTGTATTCTAGTTGTGGTCTGGCTACTGAATTTGGTTGGAAGTCGAGGAAATGAACAATCATACTCCGGTTTTAGACCCTGCGAGTTGAACGCATGGCTCATTAATGGCACATTGAAAATAATCAATAATGCAGTGTTATGATGCTACGTAGTGTATTGACGACCGAATGAACAACACCTGCTGTAGAGGATGGAGTCTCTGACCTTGGCTTGGCAGAGAATCTGCATCATTTCATCTTGAAATGAAAAGAACGACTGCGAGCAATTACAGAGTATTAATAACACATTCACTTTCATCTGGGAGAAAATCACACAGTCGGCTTTCAATGCTGCCGTGGGTCTCGTTTGATGGAGAAAAAAAACTGGACTGTATTTAAAAAAACATCTGTCAAGTGCCCCGTCTAGTTCATCTACTTGTCCTTACCTGTTTTGGTTACAAGTGCTGCACTTGTTTAATCTTTGAGAAAGAAAAAAAAATCTTTAATTTCGATGCCGGTGACATGAAGGAATCAGCACTGAGGCTGCAACCCAGACGGATTCATTTTGTGGTAAACATTTATAAGCCGTGCAAGATAGATCCGTCAGTATAAACGGCCTTTACTTTGGTGGAAAACACACACACACACACACACACACACACACACACACACGCACACACACACACACACCCGCACACACACACACAGTCGTTTGCTTACCCTCATAATAAAAGACTCTTTATTCTGTCTACAAGTGTCTCGCTGCACAGCTCTAATAGAGAAGGCCAGACCAGGGCTCTATTCAGCAGCTGTTGTAATTTCCCCTGTCAGGGAGGAGATCGACATACGCTCTGACCGCCCGCTACCCCCCGCGCTCCCCCCTACCCCCCCCCTACCGCCCGCTACCCCCCCGCTACCCCCCGCTACCCCCCGCTACCGCCCGCTACCCCCCCGCTACCCCCCCCACCGCCTCAGCTTGCCGTCTCTGTGTTGCAGAGCGATTTACACTGCCATGGTAATGTAGCTGCCATGTTGTATTGGAGGGCAGCGGTGCGGAACAGCCCAGCGGCGTCGGTGCTCAGGTCAAGATCCAGGACTGGTTACTGGAATAAATGGAATTAAGTCTGCGAGTAGAGTCGCCTCTTCACCACAAGAGAAGAAGACATTTAGAGAAGCATCGGGGGATTTGAAGTCAAATGAACCCAGTAAAAGATGTGGGATGGAAATGTTATCTGGTTTGGGGCGCTGGGACAGTGAGAGGTCACTGGGATGACCGATGAAAGTCTCAGATCATCGTCTCTGTACTTTAGTGGGGTTTTGATAAAATGTCATTTTAGTGTCATTTGTAATTTTTGATACACACACAGAGGCTGGAGGCGCTCAGATCAACAACCCTGTCCAAAAACATGGATTTTTACATTTGAAAGGAAATGACCAAAAGGTTTTCTTTCTTGCTAGTCTGAGTTAGTGATCATGACGGTGGTTGAACAACCTCAGGAACACAGCTACTCCATTTCTTACATGTAAACTCTCCACGTTAAACTTGTTGACACACACACACACACACACACACACACACACACACACATCCCAAGACGGCAAACAGCCACCCAGCTTAACGTTTAACCAGGAGATATGATATCTCTGTGTTTCATTTGCTGCCCCTGGAAAATTTGCAGGAATCAATTTTCAATTAATTTTAATGTTTTATTGGCATGAATATTACTTTGCACAAAAAATAATAATAAAAAGGTAAATATATATATATATACCTCTGTATAGAGGTATAATATAGATAACATAGTAGTGTGTTTGCAGGGCTGGATGAGTATTATTAATAATGCAAATAAAATACATCATCTTAGTGTGTGTGTGTGTGTGAGAGAGAGAGGTATGAATGTTGGTTTTTTATTGTAAATACTGTGTACTGTTGCCCTTTGCACATTCCTGTTGAGCATTGCCACTCCATTTCACTGCACACCCCGTGTGTGTATGTGACAAATAAAGTTCTTGAATCTTGAATCTTGAGGAGTGTGTGTGTTGGGGGGGGGGGGGGCTATATGATGATGTGCAATTTTTTTTAAACCACCAAGATCCAGTAAAACAACATTATGTGATGTATTGTCATGTTTGTGTATCATGGAGAAGGGTCTTATGCACTTTGATCAAATAAAAAGATGGAAACTGTCACAACACTATTTGGTTTCTGGTGACATATTCAGTCTCTTCTTTCAAATGTGAAGATGCTAAGATGTGACATATATAATGGTAATAAGCTCCTACTATGTGGCCGTTGGCTTCAATAGTTTTTTTTGAGATGTTTTAATCTCATGGTTTCACATTCAGGAGATTTCTCTTGTTTTTAGATGAACTTGAGCTTTGATGTGGTTGTTTCTCCTGAGTTGAAAAAATAAGAGAAAAGGCCTCGTCTCATCTCGTTTGTGTCTCGGAGACAGAAGGTATAAATATGAGATCTCTTCTTTCCTATGGGATGCAGCAAAGTGCAAGTTGGATGCAGAAAGAAAATCACTCCAACACTCATATAACATATACCGAGTTGGGGCGACTCCCACTTCTAATGCAGTTTTGGAAAAAGACGCACAACTTGTCACTCAAAAATAAAAGCCCTTGAGACCCAAACGGTTCCTGCCAATCCAGAACAGTGTCAGACATTCTCCGGCTTGTTAGATGTAGAAACATGAGGGCTGTGGATGCTCAGGCCCGCCGCTGATACATGATATCTCCCGTCATAACTGTGGACACAGACAGTTAACACACGGCCAGGCACTTTTTCGCTACTGTCTGCAGTTATGGGCAGCGCTTCAGAAAAAACAAATAAATTCTCCAGCCTGGTTGTCTACCGGAGAGCCGGGTGAAACAATCTCCCCGCAAATCCTCCGGGACGCGAAATGGAGCGAGGGGGAAGAGAACGGAGCGAGGGGGGCGCAGATGGAGGCGCGAGGAGAAGTTTGTCCGTGTGTGTGTGTGTGTGTGTGTGTGTGTGTGTATGGGGGGGGGTCATATGGAGGAGGCGTGCTGCGGTGGCCTGTTAATGGGGAGGGAGGCTCGGGGGTGAGGGAGGGGGGGGGGCACAGAGGAAGAACAGATGAGTGTGTTAGCGGCCGGAGAGAAGAGGGGTTGAGTAAGACGGCCTACGGTGTAGAGACTGTTTTTAAAGAGACAATTGGAAAACATTTTGTTCCAATGATTGTGTGTGTGTGTGTGTGTGTGTGTGTGTGTGTGTGTGTGTGTGTGTGTGTGTGCGCTGGCTTACACTTGAGATGTGTTCCAGGTTTTCTCTATTAGTCTCGTTCCTAAAGAGCAGCGAGTCTGTCTCAGGAAAATAGAAAATAAAAGGAACAAGACTCACATTCTATTCACTGATTTCATCAATTCATCCCTTTCTGCCTGTCACCTCTATGATGCCGGAGTTATTTCACTGGAAGAAAAGCCCTTAAAAATGTTCATTTTCATTCAGTGAAAATTAATTACCTTTGTTTATCTTTTACTTTATAGAAAGAAAAATAAATTGCGACCCTGAACGTGCCGAACATTTTTATCAAGGCCACGTGTCTTGAGACAAAGAGGAGCTGTTGGAGAATCGGCGACACCGCGCAACCTCCCTCCGTCCTCCCGCACAGCAAATTAAGGTGCACTCAGGCAACAATTGAACAAATTCATGGCAGTCCACCGGGAATTATGTCAAACGCGCAGACAGAAAAGGGTTTTGTTTTCCTTGAAGGACTGTGAAAGTAAAGTTACATACCTCTGACTGTGTTTTCAGAAGGAATGAGTGTGTGTGTGTGTGTGTGTGTGTGTGTGTGTGTGGTACCTGCTAATCAGCTGGTTCAGGAAGTTCATTTAAAAAGGTTTAACAGTTTAATCTCCAATATCAGTTTACTGAACAGGATGTTGTTCTGTTGTCCAGGTTTGCAATGTGACATGACATGATGGTTAAAGTAATGACTGCTGTAATACTGGATCAGTCGTAACATGACTAACCCTATTCACAGGAAACACTATAACACTATGACTATAACCTCCTACATAGTATAAACTATCAGTACAATTCAGTTCAGTTCAATTCACATGGTATTGATAAATTGATAAATTATGGTTGCCAGTCTGGTTTGATATCCTCTTTCTCATTTCAGAACGTAAAACTCTCTAATCTTGTTGTTTTACATCTCAGAGGTGGTTTTCGATTTTCTTATTTGTCTCATTTGTTTAAGAAAAAGTAGGTAGATAACTTATTGATCTTTTACCTCAGCACTAGTTCTGCTCTTAGTTGCTTGTTTAGGAAGGAAATGCACTTATGATGTCTGGTGACTAGTAGTTCTCTACCTATGTTGAAGGCACTTATTGTAAGTCGCTTTGGATAAAAGCGTCTGCTAAATGACTGTAATGTAATGTAATGTAATGTAATGGTTTAGTGGTTAGAGAGACCGTCCTGTAACTGAAAGATCTCAGATTCGATCCCAAATTGACCAAAACGTATGACCATCAACATCCATGCATCCCGTGGAAGTGTCCTTTAGCCGCTGAGCCGGCTAGTAGTAGCTCTGGATAAGAACATCAGCTAAATGCATCAAATGTGATCTACACTCACCGGCCACTCCTACTCGTTAACCAACCAGCCTGCTCCTCCAACTCAATATATAAAGCCTGCAGACATGGTGACGTGGTTTAGCTTTTGTTGGACCAAACATTAGAACGGGTAAGATGCTGATCTAAGAGACTTCAGCATCTCAGAACCAGCTGAGAACCACTACAGTCTCTCTGGTGGAGGAACAGAAACACCTTGTTGATGAGCGGTCAGAGGAGGATGGGCCACAAATGCTCCTATACCATCTTTGCAACAGTGGTGTGCAGAAGGGCACCTGGTTGAATCCAAGAAGTCAGGCTGTTCCGGAGGCTGAAGGTCCTACTGGTACTAGACAGGTGGGTTAGGGTTAGGGTTAGGGTTAGGGTTGAAGTGGCCGGTGAGTGTTTTGAGAAACTTGTGCTGCACTTTGACTCCATCTCCAACAACTAAGAGGAATTGTGTCTTTTTTGAGTTTTGTGTTCCAAGATGCTTATTTGGTTCTACTGTACAACATTGAAGATTGATTTTTCTGCAGTATTAAAGGGGAACAGATACAGGATCAATGCACGAAGGGAGACTTCTACAATGGCTACCAATGTAAACAGAATCTTTTTTTTGTCAGCAAGGTTTTACCCTCCACTAACCCTGGTCAACATCCGTGACTACAAAAGTGGTGATATTAATTTACAGTCGATGTTTTGGTTTTGTTTCAGCAATTAAAATCCCACAGGGTCGTCTGACCAGCGACTGAGACGCCACAGAGCTCAGCAGGAGATAGATGATGCTCTTAATTGGCTGTTTCAGCCTTAATTGGCCTCTATACTGTAAGGACTTTACACATGTGCTAATGTAGGGTCAGGGTGTGTATATAGATGTGTGTGTGTGTTAATGCACCTATGTGTCTTTAGCCCCATTTGGACGGGATTAGTTTTACAGGGTAACGTGGGTAATAAAACATTTGCATGGCTCCTCGGTAATTTCAGTCATCGATCCGGACGGGATTAAAATTTACAGACGGAGGAACGTAATTGTCGGACGTACCCGGATGTTTAGGAAGTTAATTGAAAATTCCTATTCCCCTGTTCCAGTTACAAAAAAGCAGAAACCGAACAGAACGACTAGAAGCAGCGCTTACCGGCAGCCGTCATTATAACAGCCCATGGAAGCAGTTTGCGGGACCTGCCTCTTCTAATCTTCCTCCTTCTTATGGGCTCCCAAGCAGGAGCACTAACGTTGTATTGTACGTTCATCTCATTCAAGAGAGCAAAAGCCTCCTCGAGTGCTTCCATTTCAAACCGATAAAATGACAGCTGGCGATATGGTAGGCTATCTATTGGAAGTAGTATACCCGCCAGCCTGCGAACTCTGTGATATATATCTCAAATTACCAAGATGTCTATCCGGACGGTACTAAAATGATCAGTGCACCAGTGAGTTTGCTGAAAAACAGTTGGTATTTGGGGCCGGAATTATTACTGGGGTAGGAGGGAAAAATCACTGACATGGCCGTTCAGGACGGGATTAAAATGACTGAATAGCGCTGTAATAAACTGAATTACCTGACCTCCCCTAGAGAAACTAATCCTGTCCGAATGGGGCTTTTGAGTGTGTGAGCAGGTGTCATACACACTGCTCACCCCTGATGCATCTGACTCAGGGTTTCATCGCTCAGACAGTTTGTTGTCTTTGGTCTGAACCGGAGCGGAGAACTTTCATTTGTTGCATTTTGTTGTATTTGGTTTATTTCGGTTCACGCTGCCCAATAACAAGCAAATCAGGGCTTGGAAACAAAAGTCACAAGCAGCTCGTTGACTGGACAGAGTTTGGGTAACCCGACGTCCCGCCAGGTTACTTGAGCGAAGCATGATGGACTCTCTCTGGTCCTCATACCACATTCATTCCTCGGCTCATATAATGAGGAGGCATTTCACGTCATTTTGTTACGCTAGGCTTTCTGAACATGAGACTGCTGCTATCAGATGTCAACATCCATCTCGATTGTATGAATCTGCACGTTTTTATGTTCACGCTGCGGTTTGCTTGGCATCAGGTGCCACCGGAGGTCGAATGACATCCTTCTGACCTGCTCAGACTAAAGGACTTCAAGCTTCAGAGTTGGAATAAACTGCATCCAACATGCCTGGTGTGAATACGTCTTCCTACAGTATCACCTTGCCTCTGAAAATAACCTTCCTACCCATCGGTGGTAGAGGTGTCCTTGAGCCTCTGTGTGTCTGGAGAGGTTTCCATCAAAAGGCCAAAAGGTGAAGGAAATGAGTCGCAGTCCTTTTGTGTGTGTGTGTTGAAAACACGTGACCACAGCCAAAGGAACTTGACATCTGAGCGCAGTCAAATTACTATTTTGTGTGATGTTTGCCAGAGTGACGTCTAAAGCACCAACTTCTAAAAGCAATTTCAGAGGACGGAGAAGTTTCTAACATCTTCGGCCTTCTGAAATGAAGAAAAGAGACGGAGAGAAAGTTGAAAAGCGAAAGAAAGATGTGGCACGTAAAATATTCAAGTCTCTGGAGTTTCCCGGAGAAGCGTCTTCATGCCTACAGATCTTTGTCTTACACCAAACCTCTGTGATTTCTGATTTGAGACCATGAGAATGTAATGAAAATGACTTTCTGAAAGATTAGCTGAAGCAACTCGTCCATTTTTAAAAGGACTGATAATGTAATGCTGACCTCTGACAGCATCGTTAGATACAACACTGTGACCACCAGAGAGGGACTGAAAGTAAGATTAAGGTTTGAGAATATATGTAGAGAGATGAACTCAGAGAGAGAAACACTCGATATCAAAAGAACCTGTTTTTAGGCCTCGGTTTTGTTCTCCTCTGTGTCGATACATATTTCATTGGGACTCAACAAAGCAAGGCAGGAGCATATTCTATCACAAAGGCCTCTGAACACAGTCCCACGTGTACAGCTGGACCACACACACACACACACACACACACACACACACACACACACACACAGGCTCAATTGTCTGGACGCTGGGCTGGTCCAGGCTCAGCTAACTGCCCTCAGGTGAAACAGAAGCTCAGAGAAAGAAGAAGACCCTCAATTGTCTCTCCAAGGAGAGGAAGAGTTATGAAAAAACTGAGAGTATTCTCATCAAAGAAATGACAATACAAAGGACAAGTTCTGCACATGCCCCCAGATGCCCCCCGCTACAGCAGCACCACTCCTGATCACTGTTGCCAGTTGAAAACCTTGTAACTCCACTTATTTTTGATATTTCTACTTAAATTTGAGCATCAGGTGGCCCTCTACGGTTGGAGGACATTTCAGGGAACTCAGATTCCCCTAAATAAAAAACCTTGTCACATGGAAAAACACAAAAAACATTTTTCTTAAACGTTTTGATGAAACAAGGTTTTCAAATGCTGGTGTATTCTGCTGTGGTATTCCTTTCTTCCTGTTCCCATGTTTTTGACAGATGGAGGCTGAAATGGCGAATGCCCCCCTGGTCTTTGAGGAGACCTGGTGGTTCAAGGAGGACCAAAAGGTGGATTTTTGGACCCACATCCTCTGAGTCTCTCTATTCCTCTCTGAGCCCTGAACAAAGGCCTTCTTCATCCTTCTGCCAAGGGAGAGAGAGGGAGTCTCGTTCCTCTGAGAGAGTTGGTGGTCAGTGAGGCACACCAGTGAAATGTAGCTGCTTGGACCCTGACGCTGCATTCATACCGCTAGCAACCGCATCGCCATGCTACTGTCTGACGGCCATTTTAAACAAAGTAGGCTGTCAGCTGTGTTGCAGCGCTAGTTCAGCTGCAGCTTAGTTTCAAAGGAACCAAGGCAACTGTACTCAACATCGACGGCATTTCTCTGGTCGTCAGAAATGAATGGACTTCCAGGGACAAGTTGTCATCAACACTTCTTAACACTGGGAAACCTGCGGTGGATTCAGTCACGATGTCAGACTGGAATCAGCTTCTAGTTCCAGTCAAACAAACCTGACATCGCTGTTGTTTTTGTCAATACAGCAACACAGTAATTCACTACAATGAAACATTAGATATATGATTCCCTTTATTCTATGCATGCCAAACGATAATAGTAATTCTCTTTAAATAAAAATCATTTTATCAAATAAGACCCATTTTAAAGATCCATTTTCCAGTAGCAAATATAATATTTGATATTAAAGGCAAATAAGTTGAAAACATGCCATGTACTTAAATGGACAATATACACCAAGAAGAATACATCATGTTCTCTTATTGACCAAACCTCTTATACTCTTACAATACTGTAACTCTTAGTGATAAAATACAAAACATACTGAAAATATGTAGTAATTAATCTAACTGAAATAATTTAGTTTTAAATGTTTATGATAATAAATTGGCTGCTGGTGGAAAAAACATGAACAAGAGGACAATTTGCTTTTTTAAGAAACCAACCAACATTGACCAGCGATGAGGAACTGTAGGAACTGTAGTATGAAGGCTCTCTCAACTCATTATTATAACAATGGATCAGCTTTCTGAAATAATATTTGTGATGTGATTATTTATATTTCAGCTGTACTAGGCAAGATAAAATTACACTCATCAGCCTAAATCAGAAAGACGCCAGTGATTTCCTTTTCTGGTATCAGGTATGGACACTGGCGGAAAATCTGCTTGGTGCACAGGAAGAGACGAAACGAGATATAAAACTTTTTCCTTAACATCAGCAAGCAAACACGTCGTCCAGAGAAAGATGGACTCACCAACGACGGCTGAACCTTTTCAGTCCTCAAAAATTCAAACAGTTACCTCTTGGTGCCACTTGGTGGCGCCAACGTGTGAATTGTCCCGATTCAGTCATGAATGGAGAGTAAAAATCTACACAAAATCGTCAGTGGTAATTTAACTGAGGGTATAAAAATGAACGTCCACACCCATCAGGATGAAATGAGCACCGACAGACAACTCTCCAATCAACACGTGTCAACTCCAAATAAGTGTCACTTATTAACACTTATTAACACTTATTAACACTGGAAGATTTCGCTGTGTAGCGTGGATTCGGTCCAGTCTTGAAAATCAGCCATGATGCCAAATCGTGGCTGGCGTAGTGTCGATTTTTAACACTGACGATTGAGAGTGAAGCCGCTCATTAGTCCTTCCTGCGTCACGAACCAGGACGTCTACGAGTTCAGCTCTCCCATCAGTGTTCGGTGTGCAGGCCGTCATACAAAGCTCTCCTCCATGTTGGAGCACAGCAGGAAAGAGTCGACCAGCCGCGGTTTGATCAGCTGCTGGTGGTCGGCCGCCTCGATGCTGTCTGGGCACCCCGCTGCCAGCCTCCTCAAGGCAGCCTGGGGAGAGAGCACGCACACACACACACACACACACACACACACACACACACACACACGCACACACACACACGCACACAGTTACATACAGTAGGGTCAGGCGTATATAGTGTGTGCACATATACTTACACACACACATACACGTATTATATCAGGGTCAGGCGTATATGCACACACACATACACAAATACGTACACACACACACACACACACACACACACGCACACACACACACACACATGCACACAGTTACATAGAGTAGGGTCAGGTGTATATGCACACACACATACACAAATACGTACACACACACACACACACACACACACACACACACACACACACACATATACATACATACATACGAGAGTCAGGCATATCTGTCCAAAGGTACACTCACACACTCACACAGACATTTTGAGGACAGAATGATTTGAGAGTGAATACAGTTTAATATGAACTCTCAGCTGCAGGTTCAGAACAACACCGTTCACTAAAACTACCCTGATGAAACCGTAGGAAACTAAATGTAAAGTCCACCAGGCCGGAGGCCGTCACTACCGCACCGTGATTGTTCCTCATCTCACGTGGTACCAAGGCAGAACGGGAATATGAGCGACATCTCACGTCCAGAAACTAGACTCTCCAACACTTACATTACAGATTACACATGATCACTGAAGCTGCTCATCCTTTTGAAGGTAAAACCCAACGCCTAAAAAACGCACTGCTTGACCTTTGGCTAAAAGGATGAAATAGAATCACATTAATGTGAATAGAGTGAAAGGCTGACGGTCCAATTAAGCTCCTGACCATAATGCACTTAGGGTAAGAATCCCTCCTCGGCCGTATGATCTCGTCTCAATAATTCTGATCAGAATGAGAACGATGAACGGCAATATTATTCATGATATGTACATATTTGAACATACAAGGTTTCAGATGATGTGGTCTCATCAGCCATCTCAACATGGCTTGAAGATACTGAAGATAAGGTTGTGATGTGTTTCCATATTGCCCCATGGACATAATTAAATAGTACTTGGTGTGCTGCTGGTATACGTGCAGGCCTGCGGTATACTGCGTTGGATATGTACTACTGAAGTGTGTAGCTAGCGCAGGTGAAAGATATATAGGACATCAGCTTTATATTAGCAACTGAAAAGACTACTTTGAATGTTGAAATGACATATTTGTATTCAGCCAGCACTTCTGCACACACACACACACACACACACTTTATACCTACCAGGCAGGCAACCAGTACCGAATCGCTGTTATTTCTCTCAGCAGGGGACCGACACAGTTCAATCAGGCGTGGAACAGCTAAAGACACGAGGAACATTTCAAAGTTACCATCTTGTCCAATTCAACTATAAATAGAGGTGCAGGACGGCTAGCTACTGCTACTTGTTACTTGTTACTGCACTTTTGTACAGTCGCGTAATACTTTCTCTCAGATACTCTGTTATATATCACCAATCTGTGATGTTCAATGCATTCCAGGAGTTATGGTGTGATGAAGTGTTGTAGTTTACCTTTCTGTTGTACCCACTTTCCCTCAACCTGCCTTCTCTACCTCTACTTCAGTTAGTGAATTGCTACATTTCCCAGAATGCCTTTGGACAATAGCGAGACAACGTGCCTGGACTTGTTGTATTCAGCTGTGTTTTACAGGTAGAAAGAGCAATAGCAACATAGTTTCCATGTCTGCATTGCATTGTGGTCTATTGACGCTACTGTCTGTGGATAATTGATTTCTCTGGCTCTTCTATGATGGTTTTCTCTCTATGTGATTGTTGAACATCAGTGGGTCTAAAAAGAAGCCCTTGCTCTTTCATTCTGAGGGATTGACACTAAAACTCAAGATACATCACCAATAGCTGTAACAGTGTTAAAGTGTTTTAGGGTGGATTTCACCTTTAAAGTGTCTTTGGAATGCACCGAAAATCTCAGGGATTTTCTTTTCTTCCATCTAAGTAATTACTCTTTTCTAGTGAGCTGTTCTTAAAACACTTTCCACCTCTGAATATGAATTCTGTTATGGAGAGAATGTAAGAAGAACCAATTCACAGAGAGCCACTTCCCATGAGATGCTGAATTCAACCTCACCAATATGAGAAACACACCATGTGTTCCTGAAGGCAACGGTTGAATCCAACTAGCAACTTTTGTAGCATGTCACATGTTTCCTGTGCCTCTAGTTACACGCGGTGTACCTCAAGGCTCAATTCAAGGTCCAATTTTATTCTTTTTTTTTCTCAAAAATAATTTGACATGCATGTTTTATATTGAATTAGATTATTTATTTATTTTTATTGTATTCTTCTTTGTATAATGCAATAATACTATTAGCTTCTGTTTTAAAAAGTGATAATAATAATAATAATAAATATTATTATTATTATTATTATTATTATTATTATTATTATTATTCTGTCTTCACTTATCTTTCTCCCATATTTCCTTCTTTTCTCAACAGTACTATCAATTAAAGTATAAATGTCATAAAAATTATATGAATTAACAATAAATAGAAATACTACAGTACCATTCAGCTGGATGGCTGTTTGGGCCACATCAGGGTCTCTGCTCAGACGGGCCAGTGTGACAGCGGCTTTCTGCTGGACTCGCTCGCAGGCGGCGCCCTCCGATGGACTAGAGGAGGACGGCCTCTCTCCCAGCAGCAGCAGCAGTCGCTCTATTCCTGGTAGACACAACAAACAGATCAACCAGACACCGTGAAGCAACACTCAGAGAGCATAGACACACAACAAACAGCACAGTCAGAAAGGTCAAAACAAAACACTGTCAGACCGGTCTGAGCCAAGTCCAAGGCATGGAGTAACAAAGCAACACAGCTCAGAAACACACCACACAACAAAGGAACATAGTCTGACAGGAAACAGACAAAATTAGGGAATACAGTCAGACAAAACGATGTGTACAGTCAGACAAAACCCAGAACGTCTCCAGACATAACAAAATCAACAAAGTGTGACAGGACTTAGACACAACAAATCACTGAAAAGGAAAACCCAGATAACACAAGACAACACAGTCAGACAAAACAAACAGAACAGTCAGAAAACACCAAGACACAAAACAGAATCAGAGATGTCAAAAAGGTGACAGATACGACAAACAGCACAGTCAGGCACTGACCTGGATGAAATAGTAGCTATAAATAATCTTTCTACTTGTTTTGAACTACTTGGAGATTTACTGCACCACAACAATTCAGGTACGTTGTAAATCACAGAGAAGGATACCAAATTGACTTTCCCACGATTGTCTAAAGTTGTGGACATCTCCACCCATCCTTCACCAAATTAGGATAAAAGAGAGCATAAAATGGTATTTGCAAATGCTACCTGACCGAGATCTTGTCAGGGAGGACCAGACAACAAAACACAGATTACAGCTCTACCCAGTGTAAAGCTCAGTGGGTAGAGCATGGCACTAACTGCTAGGATTGGCAAAATAAACTGTATGAACTCATGTACTATAAGGCCCTTTGGATAGAATGGACCCTGAAAAACAGAAATGAACCACACAACAAAACCCGACAGGAAGCAGACACGACGAAACAACATACAGTATAGTAGAGTCTGAAATAGAACGATAACCGAATGTTGAGAACAAACAAAACAGATCAACAGAGGGAACGTTGAAGGGAGGACGAAAATAAAAAATAGTGAAATGGAAAAAGGTAATACCTTTATGAAATAGAAAATACATTTAAAAAAACATGAGAAAACAGGACATTAAAAATACAACTACTCTGTAAGATATTACAAGATTTAAGAACACACTCAGTAGTAGATTTTTCTTGCAGAGTACCTTTTATACAGATATTACCCGATGCTGCCATCTTGAGGATTAAAGAAGTATTACATTGCTTTTTCTTGCAGCTACCTTATATTATATACCACAATTTATATATATTATGTGATTCAGTAGTTTCTTTCATCCACTAACAATTATAATATATTTAATATCTGACATTTGATTTATATTTATTACATATTTATAAAATTGCAGTTGGAAAGTACCTTTCTCTTGCAGGACTTCAGAGGCACACTGCTCAAGGACCGAGAGGTTTGCCAAGATTGTCACCACCTGACATTCAAAGGGCAAAGAGGATTAAGATGAGGTAAAGTCTTTAAAATGTATACATGTTTTAACCCTTCTGTGTCCAGGGAGGGTGTGTTGTGCATGCACACTCCTCAGTACCATCCTGCTTCACACCTGAGAGCTGCCCAGTGCAACCAGTCTTCCACTAGCGCGTTGCTCAAGGGCACCTCAGCAGCAGTTATTGAGGGAGGGAGAGTGTTTAACCTCAGATATTTATTTTATTGAAAGATCCTTACCTGGTCTTTGGAGTAGGGGGTGTCGACTCTCTGGCGGTCTTTGCAGGCCTGCAGGAGGATGTGGATGGCGTTAAGCTGCAGGAGAATCTCGCAGGCCATGCTGTCGAAGAAGGTGATGTTGGCCAAGGCAGCAGACGCCAGGAGGAATACTTCACCACAGGAGGCGCTCTCACACAACTCTGGGGCAAAAAAAATAAATTATTATATTATTATATATATATATATTAATAATAATCTAGTGATTCACCTGGTCAGCCTATTTCATGGAAAGAGCAGGTGGCCCTCATGTTTTTGTCCACTCATAAACAAAAACACTTCATGAGATGAGAGTAATGAGAGTAAAACCTTGGATGAAGTGCACTGGTTTGATTTAACCTGCTGAGACTACCAGATGAGACTACCAGATGAGACTACCAGATGAGACTACCAGATGAGACTACCAGATGAGACTACCAGATGAGACTACCAGATGAGACTACCAGATGAGACTACCAAAGGGCTGCCCACTGCTCCTGGCTGCCCCTGGAGGAAGGACAGCAAGTTCATCCGGACACCCTCCCTGTATGTGTGTGTTGTGTTCGGCGGTCACCACCCCTTGCATGCGTGTGTTGTGTGTGTTAGTGCATGTGTGCACCCGAAATGTCAATAAATTCATCTTAAAATCTTAATCTTTTTAATACAGTTTAACCCGATCCACAACCAGGCCGATGTCGGAGGTTGGCTTTACAGCAATGCTAAAAGTATACTGACTTTCTACCGTGCTACGGTGCTCAGTTTATGGTTTTGTTTTTTGTTCATCTGCCCATTAAATACCGAGGATTATTTGCAAATGCTGCTCCGGGCTCCATAATTCACTTGGACATCAAATTCAAGGACTTTTCAAGGTCTTATTTGCTGAGGCATATTGATGAATTTGGGTGCTATAGTTTAATTTATTAAAAATCAAGCACTTTCAAGGTCATCCATTCATTTTCCAAAACTTTCAAGGCCTTCATTTATTTTTCTCAAATCCACAAACTTTCAAGGATTTTGAAGGCCTGTGGGAACCCTGACTGTTTGAATCAGGCCTGTGTCGAAGGTCAGGGTGATGCTCCGATGCCACTCACTGATGAGAGCGGTGACGATGTCGTGCATGCTCTCCAGGAAGCTGGCTAGGTGTTGGGTGGAGGTGTGGTGAGGGGAGGTGATCTGAGCCACGACCGCCGCTGCCTCAGCCCTGGCTGCCTCGGCGCTGTTGTCATCGGTCAAGATGTCCGCCAGGCACAGGATCCCATCCACCTACACATAAGATGACAAACACATCACGTACTGTGTGTGTGTCAGGGGAATAGTCACCAACTGTTCAATGCATTCCAGGAGTTATTTTGTGATCCAGTGTTGTAGTGTACCTACATTCCCACAACCTGCTTCGCCTGCTTCTACTTCAGTTAGTGATTTCCTACATTTCCCAGAGTGACTTTCAACAACCCCCAGAGAACAGTCCTGAACTTTTTGCATTCAGCTGTGGGTTGGACGAGAGTCACGCCCCTTACTCAGAATGCATTGCATTCTGGTCTATTGAGGGCCCTGTTGGTGGAGACATTGGTCTCTCTCTCTCCTCTGATGGATTTCTCCTGAATGATTGTTGATCGTCGGTCTAGAAAGAAGCCCTTGCTCTTTGATTCTGATTGGCTGACACCAAAACCTGACGGTTACCGTTGATGATTTAGATCAATGAAACATTTTCTGATATCAAACTCCATTATAGCTGCGGTGTAAAGAGGAATTGATAACTTTAAAATTCAAGAGTGATGAAGAATGACTGGTAGCAACACTAGTGAGTTATCTTCTACCCTGTAAGGCCAACAATACATGGATATGTAAGGTACAGATACAGACTGCAATGCAATACAGTGAGTCAAACACAAACGATGTCTTAGTGTCAAACATCTTAAAGGGGAATTCCGGTATTTTTAAACCTGGGCCCTATTTGTACATATTAGTCATTTATACCCCAAAATAGGTACAAAAAGTTTTGGAATTGCTCCGGTAGATCGCTGCTATGGCTGCAACGTAATCCACAGGGGCAAGTGGGCCGATCAAAGTACGTCCACTAAAAGTGTTTTGCCACTGACAGGATCAGATTGTTATTGGAAGTGTCTGACAACATTAGGAAAGGATCCTACAGAGATAGACCTTTGTTTAACCAGAAACCTGTTTAGCCTCTTCCTGCAACAACTCACCTCAGATTTCAGAGCGAGACTTCTCCTTGAGGCAGACTTCTGTTTCTGGTTAAACAAAGGTCTATCTCTGTAGGATCCTTTCCGTAATGTACAAATACTGGAATTACCCTTTAATAGTTGAGTTACAAAGCACTTCCCTGGGATCTGTCAGCACCACAACATAACAACCACTTCACAGTGCAGGGTTGGCAATTCATAGCATATTCACTAGGGTCCAGTCTATTTTTAGCCATCCAGACAGATACTCAAGTGTCCAGGGTATCAACTTGGGTAAGACTTCAGCAGCTCAGCCCATAAAGCCATCATGATTAAAACCCACCCCCTCTCTCGAGGGACTGCAGCGCTGAGCAGCTGAGGTACTTTTACTGATGCTCTTGGCTCTAGCTGGCATCTACCCAAAGTGCATCATCAGCTTTGGGGAGGAGCTCACATGTTGCTCAAAGCTACAGAATGTGAGTGAGCAGAAACGGTGGCTGACTGGAGCCAGGGTCCATCCATGTCTCCATGGTCAACTAGCAACCCTCTCTAATGTCTCCTCTCCTTCATCTCCATCTGCCCTTCATGACTGAAGTGGAATTAATAGGTGATGATTCCTATTTCACCTGGTCAGACTGTAAAACAGTTAACATAGAAGGTGTGTGCTGGGGGGGAGGGGATTGATAATGCTGGGGAAACAAATTGATAATTACAAGTGAGAAAATCTGGACATTCAACCTCAATCTGTGTGTGTGGTGTGTGTTTATTGGCGTGTGTGACTTCAGGAATTCAGTTTCAGAATCCAGGACTGCAGGACAGACCTTCATCCACTTGGGGGCAGTGTTGCACACTCCATGCAGAGCTGCCTGTTTCACACTGCATCCTTGAGTGGTAGACATCCTCGAGTCTAACACATCTCTAAGTGTTGGAAATTAGTGCACACTTTGGAAATCATCCATACAATAATAGTATTATGGGCTTCATATCCACAATGTGTTTCCAGTCAACGTCATCATGAGATATCCTGTACAATCATATATAATGGGTTTCCTTTACAACCACACCTCCAGTCTCTATTACTATGACTTGAAAATGCTCGAGCACCTCTCGTCACTCTGGTAAACAAAACTTTTGAGACAAACAGCAGAGAGGCAGACTGTCAGCTCTCAGCCGCACCTGTCAGTCTCGCTGCTGACGAGCATCAGCGCGCGGAGCTTCACGGGGCAATTCCCTATTTCTGTCTCCGTGGACGTCAGCAGCGCTGCGCCAGCGCGACCCACTGACGTGGAACAATCCACTCTCCACACCCCCGTTCATCTACCGCCCCCCCCCGCCCCCCCGCACCATCCTCCTCCCCAAAATAGGACGCTCCTCATTTACCGAACACCGGATGTAGCTCATTCATTTTATTCTCGGGCCAACACCAAATCTTCGGTTCTGACTTTTCTGCATTTTAAGAGTCATTGAGAAGTTAAGGTTTTGTTCAGTGCTGAGTATCAGTCTTCTACTGTTGGCCACTGGAGAAACTCAGTTACATGCCTTGAGCAAGAACTTTTGGTCTTGATGACATTCATCAGACCTGTTTGAAACGTCTTGTTTTTTCTTGTTGTTTTTGAGAGGAGGCATTTTGCGTTTATTTGACAGTCAGTAGAGAGAGACAGATCAGGTGAGAGAGGAGGGATGACATGCTCACTAATAAATACACATCTATTTTGGATATTGAGAGATATTTCTTTGCTGCCATGCATCTTTACCTTGAAGGCAGCACCTCTCCCCGTGTGCTTTCTACTATTTACTGTTTACTAAGGATGTTGTTTCGAATCCCAGAAAATGCTGCTCACATTTTCAGGGCCCTTCTGGGATTCGAAACAACATCCATCCTGACACAAACATGAATGTCTAACCTTCAGGCTGCTGCCAGCCACAGTACACAGAATTCAAAATAAATACATCTATATATATTTTACGTGTGTTATGTGGTACAGCGGATGCTCGACAAAGCAGCTGTGCTCATGATCAATACTTCCTCCGTTCACCACGATGCTCCAGTGGAGGTTTGAACAAGCAGTATCCTTTTCCTCCGATCACCCTTCAACAGTGACAGTTGTGTTTCTCAAGCCTGAGCGCGCGCCGGTGAGCGGTTCACAGCGTCGACTTGCCTGACAGCCGCTCTCGCGGGACCAGGCTGCTAATCCGGGGCGGACTTCGGCTCCCGTTAAGAGTTTTCACACTCGGATGATTCACGCGCTCCCAGCTGCTCCGCGAGCGAACACAGACGCCGCGGTGGATCATTATTCACTGGAATCAGGTTCTCCCTCCACACACACACACACACACACACACAGTATACACAGCAACAGATACACAGCAACAGATACGCTGTATACACACAGAGATACAAACACACCACGCATGTACACTAAGCCACCTATGTAGATGTCAGCTCAGGGGTCAGAGGTCACATGATGCCATCTCACTGACTCACTGTAAATCACCAGTCACCATGTCTGATGAAAACTAAAGTTTATTTTCTCATTGACTCCTATTTGTTTTAACAGGTTTCTCCGGCCCGGGGGGGATCGAACTCACGTCACCATTCAACTCAGGTAATAAAATAGAGGCATCCCATCATTGCATTCAGAGGTGATACAGCCATAGGGGGTGTGTCAATCTGTGCTTGTCTCCTGTAGCATTTTAACATCAGTAAATCATGACACATTAGTGTACTTGCTGTAAACAACAGCCTCCACCAGCCGGGATGCTGCATTTTACATTCACAGGAACTCTGCTGTATTGCTTTACAGCACAGAACAGGAAGAGGGCGCTGTTCTTCTTCCAGCACAAATGAAGCTGAAGCCTTCAGAGTTTCTGGCAACTGCAGATGGTGGAAGCAGTGAGAATCACTCACCACTTACCAACGCTGATCCTCGTCAGGGAAGTGAAAGAGAAAACCTGACTTCATGTGTTTTTGAGAAGCACTAGCTGGCAACCAATCATCTCCACCATGAACTCGTCATGTTTAAAAATGCTTCATTTAGCAAAAGCAGATTATTATTATTATTATTATTATGTTTATTTTGGAGTAAGATGGGATTCATTTGTCTCCTCCTATTATTTGTATTTATTTATTTTAGCATTTTAGAAAAACTAAAAACATAAAAGTATGATTGTGTGATTTTTCTTATCCTGAACATTTGTCTGACTTTAGTAGTTCAAGGTGTTTGCACATTGTACAAAAGTATAAAACACTTTCTGTGTGTGTGTGTGTGTGTGTGTGTGTGTGCGAGATACCTTGTCCAGCTGGGTGATGCCCTCCTCCACACAGCAGATGGAGGCCACCGTTCTCAGGGAGTGAGCGTAGAGGTCGCTGAAGCAGTCCTGCCTGCAGATCTTGAACAGCGCCACCACAGCTCCTTCCTGTGACAGAAGAAAAGGAAAGGGTATTTTAGTTTGAGACCTTCGGACAGGCCTGCAGTCCTGAGATTCTTTAGCGTAAGAGTCACTGAGGACACCTTTGCTTTTGTAGAAGGCTTTCAACAACGTATGCGTATGGTTTAGAGACCATCCCCAGACCGAAGGATCATCAACAGTCCTGTCAAAGTGTCCTTGAGCAAGATGTGTCATGTGTCACGAGGCACATGTGTTAGACGAATGCTTATAAAAGCTGTTCACATGGTTTAAAGCTGCCACCAAACACCCTGAAGTGAAAAGACACACAAATGCTACACAGATACTGTTTATACTATTTATTTATTGTTATTTTAAGATTTTGTTTTACAAAAGTTATCCATAAGAAGCCTCAGGTGTTGTTTCTAGTGTCTTGTTGCTAGTGGCCATTGGGTGATGTGTTCAAGTGGTTTACAGTGACGCAGCACTAGCAGTGTTACAGATGACTGCTCTGCTCTTTCTAAGCAGTAGAAGTTCAGTAGGTAAGGTCAATAAAACAATGTTAGGGACGGTTCAGATTTGGCTTTTTGGAGACTTTTAATTTGAAG